>JANAVB010007142.1:5000-77185 GCA_029216955.1 Iris pallida | reverse complement strand
TATATATATATATATATATATATACTCCATAAATAAAATATTACCAACAATATATATAAATAAAATCTAAATTATTTATAAATGAAAATAAATAATTTATCCTATATTTATTAATTCTAAATAAAAGTTTATAATTAAACACTCAATATACAATAATGTTATCTTTAAAATAATTGTTTTAACCATTATGGTAATTATACTACAATAAAACTTAATAAATATTTAAATAAATAATAAATATGTAAATGACTATAATAGTCCTAGGGGATAGTGGGGGTGACAAATCTACCATCCTAAAAAATTCGTTCTCGAAATTAGAGCAAACTAGCACAAGAAACATAAGCAAGGACAAGAAATAATACCTAATACCTCAAGGCTTGAAGAGATAAGGGTAACGCTCCCTTTCTCGTCCTCTTTCTTCCAGGTAGACTCACCTGGAGAGTGATTCCTCCATGCGACATGAACCATGGGTATAACCTGGTTCCGGAGCACCTTCTTCGACGATCCAAAATCTCCATAGGCTGCTCTGTATAGTTGAGAGTAGGCCCCACCTCTATCGCAGAATGATCCCTACATGGATAGGATCTGCCACGTACTGTCTCAGCTGCGATACATGGAACATGTTTGAACTCCCTCGAGCGTAGGTGGCAATCTGGTCGATAGGCCACTGTACCGATCTTTCCAAGAATAGTAAAAGGTCTGATGAAGCGCGAACTAAGCTTCCTGCCTCGGCCAAAGCAAATCGTGCCCGTGTCGGAAAAATCCTCAGGAACACCATATCGCTAACTTAGACACAAGACAAGACTCAATTCAAGACCCTAAAGCAAATAATCACAAGCAAGCACGAACAGAAAAACTGATACGAACCTCGAACTCTAACGGTCTCCGGTGGCTATCGGCCCAATGCCGCTGTCTATCCTAAGCCACCCGAAGTCTATCCCTGATCAACCTAACTTTCTATGTTGCATCCACCACCATCTCTGGGCCAAGCAAAACTCTCTCGCTGACATCGTCATATGACAAAGAAGTGTGACATCTCCATCCGTATAGAGGCTCAAATGGCGACATCTCTATATTGACCGGATAACTGTTGTTGTAAGCAAACTCTACCAGGTGGAGATGGTCCTCCTAAGAGCCCTCGAAGTCTAACACACAAGTACAAAGCATATCCTCGAGTGTCTGGATGGTCCTCTTCAACTTCTCGTCTGTCTGGGGGTGATACGCGGTACTGAACTTGAGCTGAGTGCCCAAGCTAATATACAAACTCTACTAGAAGTTGGAAGTGAAACGAGTATCCTAATCCGAGACTATGCTCACCAGAACTCGGTGCAATCTGACAATCTGACGCACGTACATCTCTGTCAGCTTCTTCGTAGACAGTCCCACCTTGAAGGCAAAAAGTGGGCCGATTTGGTTAATCTATCAACGATAACCCAAATCGCTTCTTTCCCTCCTGGAGATCGTGGAAGTCCAGACACAAAGTCCATAGTGATGTGCTCCTACTTCCACTCTGGAATGGGTAGTGGCAGAAGCAGACCACCTGGTCTCTGTCTCTCGGCTTTCACATGCTGGCACACTAAGCATCGAGATACAAACTGAGCTACCTCTCGCTTCATTCCATACCATCATACGTGCTCCCTCAGGTCTTTGTACATCTTGTTGGCTTCAGGATACATAGAGTATTGAAAATGATGCGCTTCCTATAGAATCTCCTTCCGAAGCTCTTCAATTGGAATGCACAATCTAGTACCGTGCCTTAACGACCCATTTTTGGCTATAGAGAAATCGTCTAGCAATCCTGCCTACACCTGCTCGCTGATGCTCTTTAGGGTCATGTCATCAAACTGTGTTGATCTGACTCTGTCCATCAATGCATACTGATTCTGTAAACCCCATATTTGAACTTCTATGCCCGGAAGGATCACCTCGATACCTAAACTATCAAGATCGGCCAATAGATGACGATCTGTCGTCAAATACATAGCGACTGGATACCTGCTCAAGGCATCTACAACTACCTTGACCTTTCCTGGATGGTACTGTAAAGAGATATCAAAGTCTTTCATCAGTTATAGCCACCATCTCTGCCTCATATTCAATTCCTTCTCGTTGAACACGTACTTCAAGCTCTTGTGATCCGTGAAGATCTCAACTCGCTCTCCGTATAGGTAGTGCTTCCACAGCTTTAAAGAAAAGATAACAGCTGCCAACTCCAGATCATATATAGGGTAGTTCTTCTTATGCCTGGATGCATAGGCAATCACCTTCCTGTGCTGCTGAAGAACGCAACCTAAGCCATTCTCAGATGCATCACTATAGATAGTAACATCGCCAGTCCCTGATGGCAATGTCAAGATAGCAGCTGTGGTCAACCTCTTTTTCAGCTCATCAAAGACAGTCTGACACTCCTCGGTCCAGACGAACTCCACGTCTTTCCTAGTGAGTCTAGTTATCGGCTCTGCAATCCGAGAGAAGTCCTGGACGAACTTCCGATAATAGCCTGCTAGACCCAGAAAGCTTCGAACCTCTGCAACTGAGCTCGGTGTGGACCAAGACTTAACTGCTGTAATCTTCTTTGGGTCCACTGAGATCCCATGTTCGGTCACAACATAACCCAAGAACTCTACCTTCTCCAAGAAGAACTCGCACTTCAAAAACTTCCCATATAGTTGCTACTTCCTGAGAGTCTCTAGCACAATCCGCAGAAGCTCCTCGTGCTCCTACGGTGTCTTCGAGTAGATCAAGATGGCATCTATGAAGACCACCACGAACTTTTCAAGGTACTGATGGAATACCATGTTCATCAAGTTCATGAATACCGCTGGGGCATTGGTCAACCCAAATGGCATAACAGTAAACTCGTACTGGCCGTACCGAGTCCGAAAAGCCGTCTTCGGAATATCCTCCTTCTTTACCTTTAGCTGATGGTAACCGGACCTCAAGTCTATCTTCGAGAATACCTTCGTGCCGACAAGTCGTCAATCCTCGCCAACGGGTACTTATCTTGATAGTGAGGTTATTGAGTGCTCTGTAGTCGATACACATGCGTACCATTCCATCCTTCTTCAGTACAAACAGAACAGGTGTGCCCCAAGGTGAAGAACTGGATATGATGAAGCCATTGTCATGCAGCTCGTCGACTTGCTTTTTCAGCTCTGCTAACTCGTTGTTGTTGATCCTATAGACATGCTATGAAATAGGCTCAGCGGCCGGCACCAAGTCTATAGAGAACTCAACGTCCCTGTCTGGCAGCATTCTCGGCAACTCATCAGGGAAAACATCCAAGAATCTTGCTATCAACGGATGTGGCAATTCCTGCCCCGACCACATACACTACACCAAAGAAGGCTTTTAGAAACATTTTTTGTATGTTCCTAATATTTTTAGGAACATATCATAACCGTTCCTAAAAGTGGCGTTGCAATATTTGGAACACTTATACAGCGTTCCTAAATTTAGTTTGGAACATTTATCAGGCGTTCCAAAATTAGATTTTTGGAACATATATAATGCGTTTCTAGATTATTTTTGGAACATATTTGAAACGTTTCTAAATGTCATTTTGAAACGCTTTAAACTCGTTCCTAAATATAATTTGCAACACTTTTGCATTACTATTATTGCTAATTTTGTAACACTTTATTAACGTTCCTGATTATTATTTTAATTTTATTTTTTCATTCCATTTTTTTGTTTGAACCACAATTAGGCTAAAGACACAAATTAAGTAATAGCTTAAACACAATGGTCAATGAGAGAACATTTGAGCAGCTTATCACTTACAGAGATCCACAATGTTACTCTTTTAAAACAGATAACACTTTAATAGATTATTTCAAACAGACACACCAGTCAAAAATTTCCTTCCAAATGGCAATATAAACATCACAAGCGAAATTGCATTGTACATCTTCGCACAAGTCACAAATATTCACCATACAAACTGAAATACTTCAAAATTATTGAGAAGTACAAAATATGATAGCATTCATCTCTTGTTCCTAATATTTAAAATAGGGCAATTTAAATCAAGTAGCATCAGACTCCCTCCTAGATGAACTGATAGATGACCCAACTGTTGGCCCATTGGTCATATGGTCAACCTGATTTTAATAATTGATCAAACTCTGTCTGGATATACGAAGCTAGTCGAGACATCTCGGACTCTTGGACATGATCAAGAATGGCTATCCACTGAATTCAAGACCGAAGATCTGTTTGCCTACTCGAGTCTGTAATTCCTTATGCAATGTATTTTTCATTTTATTTGAGTCTAGGAATATGTTGTACACCGAGTCGTACTGGCAAATAGGCTACCCTTAAATGAGTTCAAAATATTTTTAAAATGACCTCTCAAAAAGGTTTACAAAAAGGTTTTCAAAAGGTTTTCAAAAAGGTTTTCAAAAATCACCAAAAGCTTTTTCAAAACCCTAACTAAACCCTGACAGAACTCGGGCCGAGTTCGGCCAGAGTTCGGTTGGTGGCCGTTGTGATTTTGAATCCTTGTTACTTGGTCCTCCTGCAGTTACGGATTTGACCGAGATTTGCTCATAGAGTTCTGTCCGAATTCTGCCCGAATTCTGTCAGAAGTCTGCCTTTGGAACACCTATAAATAGATAAAGATTTCGATCATTTCAACTCACTCATTCACTTTCAATCTTCTCTCTATCTAAAGCATTCAGTCTTCTAAAGAGTTTTTTTTAGCTTTAAATTTCAGATCCCAAGCCAATTATAATCCTCTAGTCGATTTGCCAGTGCGGTACGGTCTAGAAGTTTCTGAGAGATTGTAATCAGAAGGCTTGATTGAAGAATACCTCTTCACATTTGAAGTTGGACGAGTTCGTCGTATCAAAGCTCGCGTTGTAGAAGTTGCAAGGACTTCGTAAGAAAACTTGCGGTTTTTCCAATAGTGGATTCAACTAGTAGCAAGAGTTCTACCGACTGGATTAGTCCTCAACAGAGGGAAACCAGTATACATCGCTGTCTTTGCGTTTGCTCTCTTAACTCTGCCTTTACTTTATTTTAGTTGTGATTAATATTCTGTGATTGTGCTGCTAACTTTTTTAATTAGCATTATTCCGCTGCCAACTCTATTCACCCCCCCTAGAGTATTACGCTTACTATTTCGTTCCTACAATTGGTATCAGAGCGGGTGTTACAGGTAAAGCAAAGGTAACAGTGCAATTATTTATTCTCCTTAATTAACTGTTATATAGATCACAGCACAACACATGGCAACTGTGAAATTCACAAGTGAAGGCCAGGCCACAAACAGACCTCCACTGTTTGATGGTACGAACTATACCTATTGGAAAATACGGATGAGTTTCTTCTTGAAATCACTTGACTTTGATTTATGGTCTATTGTTATTGATGGCTATCAAAAGCCACCTCGTATAAATGTTGATGGAGTTTTAGTTGAAAAACCCCGTAGCAGATATACAGAAGAGGAAAAGAAAAAGGCCAGTCTTGACGCATGTGCTATTAATGCTCTATTTTGTGCTTTAGACAGAACTGAATTTAACAGGGTGTCTATCTGCACAACGGCTAATGAAGTGTGGAAGCTACTTGAAGCCACACATGAAGGCACGACTCAAGTCAAAGAATCTAAAGTCAGCAGACTTACTCAAGAGTTTGAGGTGTTCAAGATGAAGCCCAACGAAATAGTTACTCAAATGTTCGAAAGATTCTTAGATATTGTAAATCCTTTGTCCTCCCTAGGCAAAGAGTACAGTAACCATGAAAAGATTTACAAACTCCTGCGAGCACTTACCAAGAACTGGATTCCGAAAGCTACTCAATAATTGAAGGGAACGACCTCACATCTATGTCCCTCGAAGTACTCATGGGTAAGCTACTCACTCATGAACTGGAGCTACAAGATTTTGAAGAGCCTGCACCAAAGGAGAAGACGATCGCTTTCAAGGCTCAGCACAGAAAATATAATGGCCTGCTCCGCCCTAGCGGAACGCCGATTCAAACGGCATGTTCAACGACTTAAACGAGCCGTCGACTCGAAGAGTTGTGTCGATCCGATGAAGTATCGATGCGAATCGATGCAAGACTTACAATAGCTCGTCAAAGATGAATCCAGACTTAGACTATCAAAGGCGCGCTCGGAGTATCGCTCGGCCGATACAAACATCACTAAGGTGGGTGGCTCCGATGAACCCGTCTTTGCTTAGCCTAGACACATAATAATACGGACACTATCACTGAAATTGCTAGGCGATAACACCGCGCATGCTAATAAATGACCCAACGCACCTAGCTAAGGGATTAATCCCATCTTGCATGCTTGTATAGAATATAGAAAGGAACATGGAAAAATATGAGAACTCTCGTACCGTGCCCTACGCTCGTGCTACGGCACAAGCTTACGTTCAAGTCCCTTACGCGTTCAACAATGAAACAATGAATGGTTTACAACAATGAAATGGGAAGACTATCAACATAGTCATTCCGAGTAGAGTTTAGCAACATTGAAAGTATGGGACCGATGGGTCGCCAAGGCGACTCCCGCACGAGGAGTTGCAAAATGTATGAATGAATGAATGAACGAATAAGTGAATGAATAAATCAACGAATGAAAGAATGAATACGTGAATGAATCGATGAACAAGCGGACAAGTGAAAGAAAGAAAAGAATGAATGAATGAAAGATAAGAAAAGAAAGAATGGTTAGCGACTGGTGTGACGGGCACGTGCAACGGGGCTCGCTACCCGTGCTGCACGGACGCCAACCTGGTCGATAATGCATTATGGCTAAGGATTTGCCTACGGCTCGGAGATAGCCGTTAAGTTAAATAACAAAGATAATACGAAATAGTCGTGGACAAACGGCACGGGCGTTGTGTGGAGTATACCGTGGCCGTGGTAGTGAAAGGATTCTGCGGCATGGGCGTTGTGTGGAGTATACCGTGGCCGGCCTAGGCGGAATCAAAAAGCGGGGCTGACGGGCTGCTTGGTGCGGGCTTGGGCACCGGGAGACGTAAGTGCGGGGTATTTCAAGAGACTTAACGGGGTGTACCAGCCATCACCCTACGCTGAGTTGAGAAATACCAAGGGAAAATATCCAAAATGGCTTGTCATGCCAGCGACCGGTGCATATAGATTAAGTGGGCTTTGCTGGTGGCTATCCACATGCAAGTCCTTGTATTGAAATCAAAGTAGTCTAAGTTAAATGAACAAGTGCCTACTGAACGGTTTGGAATGTATTACACCAAATGACAAAGAGTACTTCATGCAAACAAGTTAAAAGAACACACGCCTACGACGCGCTAGAATCTGAAGCAGGAACATGCCCTTTACAGTGAATGCTTACGTGTATCATGTTAAGTTAAAATATATGAACTGTTGTCTAACTTGGTTTACTTTGGACAGGGAAGGCCGGACGGTAAGTATGGGTAAGTCGTGTATGTATTTCCATGCGACACTTGAATTTGGCAACACAGAATAGGTTATGACATATGCCATAAAATTGATCCTAAGGCAAGATTAGAAAGACAATGAATGATAGAGATGCACAAAAGTAAATGGAACGTGTTGGGTAATGATGGCGTTGTGGGCGAGCTAGCCTCCCCACCAGTGCATAAAAATGTACTGATAACCCCATAGTCTGCTTGCAGGAAGCAGGAAACGTCGACGGGTGCGGAGCTTTCCTCGAACGTGCTAAGGCGCGGAGCTATCTCTCGAGCCTTGGAGCGTTGCAAGGAGCGGGAGCACCATATACAGGACATAATGTATTGGAACATCGCCATGTATCATTCCATCTTGTAAGCCACTTGGCACGCCTTTTATGTTTCAGAGAGAGAGCTTGAGCGACTTGTAATATCGGCCTAACGCCGCTTGTAACTTCTTGAATATCAATAAAGAGTTTGATTTCGTATTCAACTTGTGTGTTCATTTACTTTTTGCTGCAAATGGGGACACTCTGTACGACTCTATGGCCTAGCATTAAATCGGCCGTTTCTGGACTTGGCCTTGCACGGACGCAACCTAGGCCCGTGCGACATCACGCCTTAGCGAGGACGATCGCTCCTACGGGAGTGGGGTGTGACAGAAAAGCTGCTGAAGGTGACTCAGACAGCAGTGAATCTGATGCTGAAGATCAAGCACTCCTAGCAAGGAAATTCAAGAGATTCATGAGACATGAGAAGAGAGCCAAAGAAAACAACAGCAGCAACAACTGGTATCAAGATGATGCTGTCTGCTACGGCTGCAAGAAGAAGGGACACATGAAGAAGGATTGTCCCATAAACTCATCATCAAGCAAGAAGAGCAACAAGTATAAAAAGAGAACCTGAAGAGATCAACATCTAGGAGATATGCCAATACCAGCATATGGCATGAAAGTGAAGCAAGCGACTCAGAAGACGAACAATCAGAAGATGCTGCAAACGTATGCTTTATGGCATCCGATCAGGTACCCACTGAACCTGTAGTTGATACTTATGATGACTTCACCTTTGAGCAATTAGGAGATGCCTTCAGTGACCTGATGACTGATTACAGGAAACTGCGTAGCAAGTATCAGACCTCTAAGAAGGTACTCAAAGAGTACAAAGGTGAAATAGGTAGACTTATCGACCTACTAGCTGAGGTTAGAAATAATGTTAGTGAGTCTGGTGAGCTTTCTTCAATAAAGCTCTTATTACACGAGACTACCAAGTCATCTGAAGAGAAAGACAAAGTTATTGACCAACTCAAGGAAGAACTTTCTAAAGAGAAGAAAAGTCTTCAAAGTGCACAAATCAGAATGGAAACACTCACTTCTGATTATACTAAGTTGTATGACACTTCCAAAAGATTGGAAATTAGGTTAGAAAAACAGCCTGAGCCTGCTGCTTCCTTCTCTAACACGTGTCACTTACCGAAAAATCAGAACATTCCCAAGCCAAACACTGTCAGACCTAACCATATAAAACCTTTACCCCAAAAGGTTAAGCCCAAACAAGATTATAGGTATGCTTTCTTCTATACTAGAAAATCTAAACCTACCAACCATGCACACCACTCAGCTTTCAACACTCGACATGCAAAATGTCATTATTGTGGCCTCATTGGTCATATTTCATCTGTATGTAGAATCAAAAAGCTTGTTGATTTAAATATTTATGCTTGGATACCAAAGGCTAACATTTCAGGACCCTACAAGAAATGGGTACCAAAAGTTTCATTTGCAAACTGTTTTGTAGGTGGAACACCTTTCACATGCTAGAAGCAAATGGATCCTCGACAGCAGTTGCTCACGGCATATGACTGGTGATGCTACACTATTTGCAACACTGTCGAAGAAAAAGAATGAAGGCTATGTCTCCTTCGGTAATAACTTGAAAGGGTATATTATTGGTATCGATGATGTTGGTAAGTCTCCCTATCCTGTGATTAAGGATGTCTGTCTGGTTACCGAGTTGAAACATAATCTACTCAGCATAAGTCACTTAGCTGATCATGGTTATGGCATCAACTTTAGCAAAGATAAATGTATTATAGTTGATAGCTCAACTGGTAATACTATCTTTAAAGGTATCAGGGAAGACAATATATATGTTTTCTATTTGTTAGAAGAAACTAACATTTCAGGTAGATGCTTAATGGCCAAGAGTGATGAGAGTCATCTGTGGCATATGAGACTCGGTCACGCTAATATGGATACGATCTCAAGATTATCCACAAAGAAGCTAGTACGCGGTTTACTGGACATTACATTCAAGAAGGATTCGGTATGCAGCTAATGTGAAAAGAACAAAGCTACCAGATCCACATTCAAATCTGTAAACGCAGTATGTACTACTAGACCTCTACAATTGCTACACATGGACTTATTCGGTCCTAGCAGAGTTGCTAGCCTCGGAGGTAAATTGTATGCTTTTGTAATTGTAGATGATTTCTCTAGATACACGTGGGTATATTTCTTGACACGCAAGAATGATGCATTATCCGAATTTGTCGCCTTTTGCAAGAAAGTACAAAATGAAAAAGGTTACATGATCACTCGAATCAGAAGCGATCATGTAGGCGAATTCGAGAATGCAGAGTTTGAGCAGTTTTGTGACACACACAGTTTTGTACACGAGTTCTCCTGCCCTAGGACTCCACAACAAAATGGAGTTGTGGAACGTAAGAACAGAACTCTATCCGAAATGGCCAGAGTGATGTTAAACCAGTTTAGTCTACCCAAATATTTCTGGGCTGAAGCTGTCAATACAGCTTGCTTTATTCTCAATAGAGTTCTAATTCGACCTAAATCGAAGAAGACTCCATTTGAGTTATGGTTTGGTAGAATTCCATCTGTTTCATATTTTAGAATATTTGGTTGTAAATGCTTTATTCTTAATACAAAAGACAACTTGAGAAAATTTGATGAAAAGGCCGACGAAGGTATATTTTTAGGTTATGCGGCCAAGAGCAAAGGATACAGAGTCTTCAACAAACGAACAATGATCATCGAAGAATCAATCAACGTCACCTTTGATGAAATGAATCAAATGATTATCGATGACAGTGATGAAGATCTGCCTGCATCAAGCTCAACATCAGCTGATCCTCAACCAAGCTCTGCACTAGCTGAACCTCCTAAAGAAGATCCAGGAACCAGCTACCTTCAGAATCTACCGAAAAGGTTGAAATTTACAGCTGATCATCCAAAAGATTTGGTAATTGGTGATATTACCAAAGGAATAAGTACTCGTACATCCAGTAGAGATATTGTTTCTAGTGTTGCATTTATTTCACAGCTAGAACCCAAAACTATTGATGAAGCATGTAGTGATAGTTTTTGGATAGATGCTATACAAGAGGAATTAAACCAATTTGAACGAAATCAAGTTTGGGAACTTGTTCCCAGGCCTATTGATCATCCGGTCATTGGCACCCGTTGGGTATTCCGAAATAAACTAAATGATGATGGTTTAGTGACTCGTAATAAGGCTCGACTCGTAGCTCAAGGATACAATCAAGAAGAAGGTATCGACTACGATGAGACTTATACCCCAGTTGCGATATTAGAATCCATTCGCATGTTATGTGCATTTGCATGTTTTCATGATTTCAAACTATTTCAAATGGATGTCAAGAGTGCTTTTTTAAATGGTTTTATAAAAGAAGAAGTTTTTGTAGCACAACCTCCAGGTTTCACGGATTTCAAAAACCCTGATCATGTTTTCAAGTTGAAGAAAGTCTTATAAAGTTTAAAACAAGCCCCTCGTGCATGGTATGATCGTCTAAGCTCTTTTTTACTTGACAACGGTTTTTCAAAAGGCAAGGTTGACACTACACTGTTTATTAAGTCTTTTAATGGCAAACTTCTTTTAATTCAAATCTACATTGATGATATTATATTTGGATCTACTGATGAATCTCTGTGTCAAGAATTTTCTAAGTGTATGCAGAATGAGTTTGAGATGAGCATGATGGGAGAGCTGAAATTCTTTCTCTGATTGCAAATCAAACAAACTGATAATGGGACATTTATAAATCAAGCCAAGTACACAAAAGACTTGCTAAAGAAGTTTGATCTGGACAATGTCAAACCTATTGGCACTCCAATGGCAACTTCAACAAAGCTTGATTCAGATGAACAAGGCAAGCCAGTCGACACACGTAAGTATCGAGGTATGATTGGTAGTTTACTTTATTTAACTGCTAGTCGTCCAGATATAATGTTTAGTATTTGCCTGTGTGCACGTTTTCAAGCAAACCCAAAGGAATCACATCTGTCCGCATTTAGGCGTATCTTTCGATACCTTAGGGGCACTTCTTCTGTTGGCTTGTGGTATCCCAAAACTAAGTCCTTTGACCTTATTGGTTATTCGGATGCAGATTTTGCTGGATGCAAAGTTGATAAAAAAAGTACCAGTGGCACATGTCATTTCTTAGGCAAGGCTTTAGTCTCATGGTTTAGTAAAAAGCAAAATTCTGTAGCCCTATCAACAACAGAGGCTGAGTACATCACCGCAGGACGTTGTTGTGCTCAGATTTTGTGGATGAAACAAACCCTAGAAGACTATGATTTATTTTACACACATATTCCCATTTTCTGTGATAACACGAGCACTATTAATTTGACTAAGAATCCAGTATGTCACTCTCGTACTAAACATATCGAGATTCGACATCACTTTCTTAGAGATCATCATCAAAATGGAGATATAAACCTTGTGTACAAAGATACTGAAAATCAACTAGCTGACATCTTCACTAAACCTCTAGCGGAAGATCGTTTCAATTATTTACGTCGAGAATTAGAAATTTTGGACGTCAATAATATTAATTAATTTTGTTTTATGATTATATATTATTACACAAAAACTGTGTTAGAGACAAGCCAATAAAGAGTCTGTCTGTCACCACAACTACGGTTGAAGCGAAGCGGTACTTAAGAGTTCCCCGGTGAACCTCCGCCAGCTGGGACAGTACTCCTACAGCTAATCTGAAACAGTCGCTGTGTAACGACATTTAATCTATAAAATAATATTAATTATTTTAATTGAAGTTGAAATGACTAATCTTTGAATTAAATATTTGAAATGAGACAATGAAAAAGAATGGCAAAAATCAACTATAAAGAACCCTAGGCGAATTCGGCCAGAGCTCTGACCGAATTCGGCCCGAGTTCGGTTGAGGGTGTCAGGTTATATAACCAGAACCCGAGAGCCTTTCTTCCTCATTGTTTCCAAACTACATCATAACAGCAGCAGCAGCCGCGAAAGAGCCCCGAACCCTAGTTCTTCACCACCCTCTTCCTTCCAATCCAAGTGGTGAAATCAATCCAAAATTTGGATTCATGCGGAGTTCATCGTTCTCTTCGACATACTTTAATTTCGGGATGTATAACCCTATCTTTCTCCACTTTTCAATTAGTGCATTTTTACTTCAATTTGCACAAATGGTACCCAAATTCAATCCTTCAAAGAGGAAGAAGACGACCCCCAGTGAGGAAGGGTCATCTTCGCATCCGCATACGGATTCCCTCTTCTCGCCGGTCCAAACGAGCGACGGCGCGTTCGACGGGTTTTTCTTTCAAACCCTAGACCAAGCCCTACTGTGGTATGGAGACTTCTCCATGAGATCCATATGCACAGGCGCTCCAGTCAAATGGACTATATTTTCTGATCATCGTTATTTCTTTGAGGCATTAGGGTTACATCTTTTTGTTAAACTCTGCTTCCCTATAGCAACTAATGCCATTAGATTATTTTATTGTAATATCATATTAAACACTTTTGATGTGAACACTCGTGTTGGAGGTATTGATATCAATTTCGATGATGACCTCTTAATGGAGATCCTTGGTATCCCTAATGAAGGTGAACCGCTAGTTGACATCACTGAATTTGATTTCCCCGAAGGCACGACACTCGCCAGTTTCAAAGCGGAACTCTGTACACCTGATAGAGTACGCTCTGGAAAGTTCAAGGCTAACAACCTGAACTTGTTTAACTATGAATTGTATCGAATCATCTATTCCACTCTACTTCTAAAATCTACTTCAAAGGATGATGTGACTTCTCTTGAGTTGTCCGTCATGTACCACATTTTTAAGGGGATTCTATTTTCTGCCCCTAAGACCATGATTTAGATGATGGGTCGTTGTCGTGCAAGAGATAGAAATCTCTCTTACGTGATGATTCTCCCACGCATCTTTCAGCACTTCGATATCGATCTGTCGACTTGTACTCAGGACCCTGAGCCCAAGCTTCTTCAGTTATCTCGTCGTAGCATGACTGCTTCAGCTTCTCCTCCTGCTCCTCCTACTGTACCTCCTCCACTACCTCATCAGTATGCCATGACATTTGAGGGCATACATCAGCATTTATCTGCTTTGCACGTCTCGATGACGGACATGGCTCATGAACGTGAGTTCCACGACGTCACCCGTTATCAGGCGCTTGCAAATTCCTTAGCTGATCTTCGTTTCGCCCAGACTGGTCATTCAGCCGGTTCCATCCCTAGAGATCCAGCTTTCTCTGGTTACCGCTGTGAGGATGAGACTGTTCATGCCTACTTCCAGCCAGTAACGCCTATGATTGGTACCATCCACCTCGTGACTTTGTTGGTGAGTTCTATGCTGGTGCCCCTCCTCATCCTTCTGGCGCTGGTACCTCTGGAGCTGGTCCTTCAGGACATGCTGGTCGAGCTGATGATGATGATGAGGATGATGATGAGGAGATGTGACTATATGATTTTGAGTAATATTTTATTGTGCACTTGGAAATGCTCCGACATTCCAAGTTATTATCAGTACTTTTTGATTATTATTTGCACTTTCTAGTTTGCTTCAGTACTCTGTTATTTTCATGGACATGTTTATTATGCCTCAGTTTATGGCATTCCAGTTTATTTCAGCACTATATTTCAGTTTCAGTTTATGATAGCACCATCTCTTATATTGCTTCATTCTTTATAACTGCCTGTGAAATTACATGCCTGTGATGATTTTTTTTTACATGCCTGTGATATTTCTCTTTTATTTCTGTCTTATTTCTTTTTCTCACTATTTGTTACTTATGCATTGATTGCGGGGGAGCTTTATCTTTTGCAATTATTTTGCTAAGTGACAAAGGGGGAGAAAAATTAAAAGATCTAACATTTTTTTGAGATAATACAGGATATGAACAATTCTACTTTTTGATATTTTGAACAAGCTTAATGTTATATCATTCATAGTTTGTCAATTATCAAAATGGAGAAAATTGTTGGCCCATTGGTCATATGGTCAACCTGATTTTAATAATTGATCAAACTCTGTCTAGATATACGAAGCTAGTCGGGACATCTCGGACTCTTGGACATGATCAAGAATGGCTATCCACTGAATTCAAGACCGAAGATCTGTTTGCCTACTCGAGTCTGTAATTCCTTATGCAATATATTTTTCATTTTATTTGAGTCTAGGAATATGTTGTATACCGAGTCGTACTGGCAAATAGGCTACCCTTAAATGAGTTCAAAATATTTTTAAAATGACCTCTCAAAAAGGTTTACAAAAAGGTTTTCAAAAAGGTTTTCAAAATCACCAAAAAGCTTTTTCAAAACCCTAACTAAACCCCGACAGAACTCGGGCCGAGTTCGGCCAGAGTTCGGCCAGAGTTCGGTTGGTGGCCGTTGTGATTTTGAATCCTTGTTACTTGGTCCTCCTGCAGTTGCGGATTTGACCGAGATTTGCTCATAGAGTTCTGTCCGAATTCTGTCCAAATTCTGTCAGAAGTCTGCCTTTGGAACACCTATAAATAGAGAAGGATTTCGATCATTTCAACTCACTCATTCACTTTCAATCTTCTCTCTATCTAAAGCATTCAGTCTTCTAAAGAGTTTTTTGAGCTTTAAATTTTAGATCCCAAGCCAATTACAATCCTCTAGTCGATTTGCCAGTGCGGTACGATCTAGAAGTTTCTGAAAGATTGTAATCAGAAGGCTTGATTGAAGAATACCTCTTCACATTTGAAGTTGGACGAGTTCTTCGTATCAAATCTCGCGTTGTAGAAGTTGCAAGGACTTCGTAAGAAAACTTGTGGTTTTTCCAATAGTGGATTCAACTGGTAGCAAGAGTTCTACCGACTGGATTAGTCCTCAACAGAGGAAAACCAGTATACATCACTGTCTTTGCGTTTGCTCTCTTAACTCTGCCTTTACTTTATTTTAGTTGTGGTTAATATTCTGTGATTGTGCTGCTAACTTTTTTAATTAGTATTATTCTGCTGCCAACTCTATTCACCCCCCCTCTAGAGTATTACGCTTTACTATTTCGTTCCTACACCAACTTCGGTAGTAAACCTACTTGGATCTCTGTCTCATCAAAAATCAGTTCTTCAAAACATGATCCCAAAATTATTCTCCAACCGAATGATGGAGATTTGAACAACGACAACTAGAAACACCTGCATATAACATTATGAAACAAGTTAAAATCAGAAAATCGCTAATACATATAGAACTTGGCAAAATGGTTATTTGAAGCCAAAAAAAATTCAGAACTGGGCATAACAGAGAAACTTCATAGTCGGGTACTTGGTAATACATACATATCTTGATTCAGTACAAATCGTTAATACCATGCACATCAGAATTGGACTCGTGTGTGTGTGTATGTGTGTGTGTGTAATATATGACACACACTCCAAGTTGGAGTTGTTTTGCATTGTCGTGTCCGTATTGTCCGCTGCCAACTATATATATATATATGACACACACTCCAAGTTGGAGTTGTTTTGCATTGTCGTGTCCGTATTGTTTTGTGTCGTATTCATGCATGTGAGAAAAGTTTTTCTGGATTATAATGTAGCATCTAGCATGCGTTTCCTGGACAACAGTGTGTGCATGTGTATGTGGGTCTGTGTACAGTGCCAAGGGATAGCAGGGATGTTAGTGTGTGTAGGGATAATTATGCACAACGTGCAGGTGGGAAACTGTGGTGTGTCCTTAGAAAGTTGTATGAGATGTATGACTATGGGGGGTATAAGATACCTGTATGAGTGATACAGAAATTCTTATAGCATGGGAGAAGTATGTGATCCTGCAAGGAATGCCAAATGGGTTAGTGTAGTGTGTCCAGGGTAGATGTTAGAACCAGTGATTAGGAGTGTATCTTGTGTGTAGACAGGATCTGCTAGTTGTGGCCTACAGAGCAGTCGTTTTGATTTCTGAACTACATATTGTTGCTAGTAGCAGTATCCAGGGTAAAGGGGAGAATGTTTACGTGTAAACCTCAACTGGCCCTTCAATTCTCATTAGGGGAACCTTAGGAAACACAACAGAACCCTCAGAAATGTTATAAACCTCAACATCAGAGCAGTCAATGGCCCTTAGATAATAATAAAAAAAAACATCCTGGAATGGTTACATCCAACAATTGATCATCCTCAACCATTAGCTGGAGAATATAAAGCCGAACATATCATTGTATGTCATATCACAGACTAAAAGTATTAATGTACCAAAACAAGTTTCTTTAGCCACAATCTTTTACCAAAACTGGAGGCTTAGTCATATCCCCTCAGACAACCACAATAGAATTAGAGAAACATAGGTCAGTTGTTCAGTTGAAAAAAATAATAATAGAAAAATGAAGACAAAAAGGTTTAAAATTAAATATTGTGTAAATCGTCCTTTATATGTGAACTGACTCCTTTCAATTATATCAGGATTCTATAAAGTTCAAAAAGGATAAGTTTATCTTATTCACTGTTTGTTTATGTTACTTCTTTTCAGTTAAAGACACGAAGAGTAGACTAATATACAAGGCGTTCAAAGATTAATAGTAAACTGGACAAGTTTGCTGCCAAGATATGTTGTATTAGACTTTCTTCAACATAACCACCGAGATTGACGCTTATGTGAGCTTTTCGTGTGCCTTGCCACAATTCGAAATGATGATCATGCCAAAAAATTGGAGGAACAGGAAGAAAATAAATGAAAACAAATATTTATTCAGGATAACATTGACTACATTAAAGGCTATTCTTCATTTCTCCAGCATTAATAGTAAAAAGTAATCTAGAATACTGATCGACGATCAAACTTTAGATAACTATATACCTCACATGTAGGCATCACAAGGCGCAAGTATGAAATCTCCCCCTCCTTAAATTTGAAATTAGCAATAAAGCGTATGCACTCTTCCAAACCACCAAAAATAGTGTATTCTCCTCCAAAAGGGTTCTTCCTAAAAAATAAATCAAACCTGGAAATAAAATATAATTTAGTGTACATAGTGAGAGATCAAAAGTCATTCAAACAACACGAAACTCATCAGTAGCACAAGGCCAGTCAACTAGTTTACATTATCCGTAAAGTTGGTAATAAATATTTTTGTATTTATAACACAAGTTTTTTTTATTGTTAAACCATATTTTCCCAGTTTTCTCCAAGCAAACACTAACTGTAATTAATACTCCTGAGTCCTGAGAAGTTCTCCTTGAATCTCCGTTGTCACTCCACATTCCACACAAATCATGTTCAGGATAAATTGTACAGGTTGTCTATAAGACCAATTGTGCTGTTATGAATCTGAATGTTTGGCGGTCAAGAAACCATGTGACAAGATATAGTTAGCAGACATTAGAATGTCGGGTGAATATACATAAAATTTTTAGGGTTCTTCTAAGAGATGACAAGCAAAATTTTACATAAAAATGGTACTTTTGGAACTTATTATTCCCAAGCTTCCAAATCGAGCTTTTATTAGTTAAATTGCATTTTGAACACACCATTCCAAGTCCTCATATACCCAATTTGAACCGACACTGCATTTCAAAAATACATGTGTCTAATTATGCTCACGGATACCAGACTCGAGTGATCTGAACTGATGCTACACTCCAATCCTTCCGATCCTGCCAGGGAAGAACTTCTTGAGGCATATTATCGAATACTAGGTGTTCAAAATTCAAAACCTACTCCATATCATCGATTTGGAACCCTATTTTGATGATATGGTCCAGAGATTGATTCGAGAGCTCACCATTCAAGCTGAGATTTTCGATCGGCCTTGTGCTTGCCAGGTGTCCACACAAAATGAACTTGTCAACTCCAACACATCTACACATATTTAGGAGGCCACGTAAAAAAAATTATGTGTGTATAATTCTCCAACATCATAATGTTATGGTCAGCTATATAAACCAACGTTATGCTAGTTGACGGGTAGTTAGACCTTCCTTATGGTTATGCAGTTTAAGCTTATGCAACCAAGGAGCAACCTTATAAGATGTGGATAAAAAATCGTGGTTTGGGTGGTTGGGAGATTTCTAACTCGTGGACAGTTAACTAGTTTGCAAAACCAAAAACTGTGTCAGATAGGGTTGGTCATGCAAATATTGGATTGAGACCAAAATTCCCAAACATTAACCAGGCTTGACCATTTCACATCTAGGGGTAAAATTTTTTGACCCAACCTGCTAATGTGACTACGGCTAATATGCTATTTGGATGGATTCTGAGGATTAGGAAGGTTTAGATCATGAACAAGTCACAAACACACAACTGTATAAATGAAATCTGTAACTTTTTTTTATATCTCCCTTCTCCACATTCAGTCTTTCTTTTTATATCTTACAAAAAGTCAGAATTTTTTATCATGTCTTTTTCTCTCCCAACATCTTTGTTCCCTCTCATTCTGTACCTCCTTGTTTCTTTAGTCTCACTCCTTTCTGAGTAGCTTGAAAGATGATTTACCAAATCTTGAAGACCTTATAATTGACCATGTCCTACATAATGTCTTCTAACCATTCAATTTATCATCAGCGTAAACTCCATAAAGTTATTCACAAAGTTTATACATTAATCATCGCCTATTGATAGGAAAAGAACTCAGGTGTCCACATACTTCTTGGACATACGGTAAGCTGAGGTTGGAATCCAACTGTCGAATACATTACTTATCCTATGTACTTCGACAGGCTGAACTTGTATGGGGATCCATAAATGAATACAGTACCAGCATGTTTGTTTGTTTGGTCTATCATCTCTAGGCTATTCCAATCTCTGGGTGTGATTCATAAAGGAATCTGAATATGAGCAGAAGACCAAAGGCAATTAAGAATCATCAAGTTTATGACCTTGTTCCCAAGTTTGATCAGATATAGTATTATCCATTCTGAAGCAGTCAATAATTCGTCTTATAAAGCTCAAAGTTTATTGGAGTTCTTGTCTCTTATTTTTTGTATTCTAGCATAAATATTAAAATATGCTAATCAAAGATTTGGGCTTGGGGTATGCTGTTTTAAATCACATCTTAAAGTTTGGCCTTGGATCTGTTTGGTTTAAGCCGATCTGCACCAGACAATTGTTGCTGTTTAGTTAGGCCAGTCTAGGTTTGGGCCAAGTGCTGGGTGTAATAAGAGCCAATGCAGTTGTTCTTATTTATGAACACCCAGAAAGATTTCAGTGATGGAAAAATAATTCAGGAGTCTATGCCATAACTGCAGCCCCCTTGAACCATTGTCGTTACTTGTTAGATAAAATTATACAAGGGGAATGTTCAAGAATGTGGTATCCTCTGGTTACAACTTACATGAATGTCAGTTACTTGGAAAATTCTTTGTAGAAATTTATTTTTTACTGATTTGCTAGTGCATATATTGTAAACATACTCGATGTTGGTGATGATACTAAACTTTTAGCATGTTTTAGGGAGTCCTGTACTAGGGTATCTTGCTGCTGGCATTCTGATTGGTCCATATGGGCTATCCATCATACGCCATGTTCATGGGACCAAGGCTATCGCTGAATTTGGTGTCGTGTTTTTGCTATTCAATATTGGGCTTGAGGTAGTATCATAAAATTATTTATTTAGTTCTAAAAAAAGGCGTCCTAGATATACTTTCCTTGACAGTCAATTTGTAGAACAAGCTGTAAAATATATGATTGCACTTTTCAGCTTTCTGTGGAAAGGTTGAGCTAAATGAAGAAGTATGTTTTTGGTTTAGGTTCTGCCCAGGTAACACTCAAGTTTCATAACCTTCATTCAGTTGTGATGGTGATTGAAGTCATTGTTTTGTATTGAAGGTGCTTTTGACAAACTGTAGGTTCTGGCAACAGCAGTAGTCATTGGCCTGGTTGCTCATTTCTTTTCTGGACTGCCAGGCCCTGCGGTAATTGTCGTTGGTAATGGTCTGGCCCTATCATTTACTGCGGTTGTCTGCCAGGTAACTATTTTCAGCACTCCCCCCCCAACCAAAAAAAAAATTCTCCTCGGACCTGTTGCAATGGAAATGTGACAACATTTTTAAAAGAAAAATAGCAAGTGTCGGGGGGTAGGGATGCTTAATTCTTGTTATGGTACATGTTAAGTATTAGTAGTAGGATTAGTAGTATTAGGCTTTTGTCCCCCATCAGATAGAACAACAGTGAGAGGGGTTAGCCTCTCATATATATATATGTAACTCTCTCATCAATAATTAATCATCCCATTATTCCCATTCTACATGGTATCGGAGCCAAAACTCTGAATCTTTTCTCCCTCTTACAATCTCTCTCAAAACCCTAGCTATCTAAACCCTAACGCTGCCTCCAACCACCCGCGTCTCTGCCAGCAGGCCCCCCAGCCCCCCACGCCCCCTAGCCATTTGGAGTTGACAGGTCTAAACCAAGGAAATCTCCTACCCCAACACATCTCATATTTACACACATCTACACATATCTACTGCAATAGGTCATCAATTAAATAAAACCAATTAATAAAGTTGATTCAAAGCAATATATTATGTAATAAAAATAGTGTAACGCGAGAATTATAATCAAGAGATTAAAAAGGACTTACTAAAGCTCTATGTATTTGACGAAGGACTTGTTCCACACAAGGAAATCACTGAAGCCAGGTTGAACAACATCAAGCATGCACATGTGCAGTATCAACTGCACATGACCAGTGTGTATAAAGTTTTGTGTGCTGCATATGGAAATAGGTATTAGCAGTGTGAGTGTTGGTCGTGTGTTTAGTGGACAGCATGGTAGTTGTATCAATAGGAGATTGGAAAGGCAAAGTCAAATGCCAGGGTAAATGTGGGCTACATTTGAGTGTCCTTGTGTAAGTAATATACTAACACTATAAAGGTAAATGAGTGCGTATCAGAAAGGAGAATTAACCGTATGTGTTTGTGTAACTGTGAGAAGCAACCGATATCGTATCGAGACATTCGAAATTGTATTGGTATCGACTGTATAGTATCAGCTGATACTGCAAACAGTGATCTACATGTTTTCCCATACAGACCGCATATTTAAAAGGCATAATGGCGGATGAATAAAATCATGGGGATCATAGTTGGCAACAAAAAAAAAGTTCTTATACAACTTTATATGAAACTATTTAAACTGATCCTCCAGAAAGTAGTATCTATATAAAAGATAAAGCAGACCTGTAGATCATTCAGAAAGTAAGCATTATTTATGTTTTCAAAGATAAGCAGCTCTATTACCCCAGAATATCAATAATTTGAAATAAAATCTGATATAGAAAACATGGGGATCATAGTTGGCAAGAAAAAATGATATTATCATAAAGGAAAATGTGAATATCATGATCCTTGTACAACTTTTATATGAAACTATTTAAAATGATAATACAATATGAGGTTGACAAGTTCATAGTTTCAAATAAATACTTAATTTGTGCAAGATACCAAATACCACCCCCAAGAAGAAATCCTCCTACCGGACAAGCAACTTTATGACCATTAACATATATCTTCAAAAAATTGACAATGATCCAAGTAATTTGACTAACATACTTTATTTTGTTAGAAAGAAACAATAGTGCAAAAATATTAAACACAATAAACAAGGTACCTTTATCAAAATGTAGAACTGAAATTCCAATTGTGCTTCGATGGAAACCAAATGTATCTAAAAAACAGAATAAAGAAATATAATAAGAAACAAATGACAAATTTCAAAATGAAAATCGATAAGGAATACAAAGCTAACAAATATGACTTTTCTGTACCTAAAGAATAAAAAATTGAACCATGGAAACATATTTCACATGAATTAGTCACATTAATCCCTAAAAAACAGATTTAACAAGAGTCTAAAACCCAAACCATTATATATGTAATCCTAATCACAATGAAACCCTAACTATTATATGAACCCTAGATATATTGAATCCGGAAATGCCAGACCAAGAGGCTGAAACCATAAATATCACAATAAAACCCAAACAATTATATGAACCCTAAATATATTGAATCTGGGAACGCATCAGGGATGGTGGAAGAGAGAAAGGGCGGGGAACGGAGGGATGGGGGCTGGGAACGGAGGGAGGGGTTAGTCAGAGACGACGAGAGAGGGAGAGGATTACTGACCCAAGTCAGGGAGTTGGAAAGAAAGGACGGGGGACGAAGGGAGGGGATGGGGACTGAGGCAGGGGTTAGTAAAAGACGGCAAAAGAAGCTAGGGAGAGGGAGATATTACAGACCAGATCAGTCGGGGCTTGCGGTGGTCTCCAAAGATAGAGAAAAAGGAGAGAATTTGTGAGAATAGATGAGAGAGCTGTGGAACACTTTTCTTAACCTCACATGAGTAGTAGGGGTTTATTGAACATATATTAGAACACTTCTAAAGTGTTACACAAAATATAATAAATATTTGGTTTTATACAAAATAATTGTAGGAACATTTAATAATGTTGGAACGGCTACAATATGTTCCAACAGCTAGGAACATTTATATACCGTTTCAAAACCAGAAAAGCTTAATGTTTCAAATTGTCTATTTTGGTGTAGTGATAGCTCCACAGAAACCATCTCCTGGCTCAACTGCTCCCCTGGCGAACTCAAACTCTGGCTCTCCCAGTGGCCTAAACAAAACTATGCCTCCTCTACAGTCTATACTAGCATGGTGTCTGCTCAACCAATCCATACCGAGTACCATATCGTAGCTCGAAAGGGGCATTACGAGCAAACACGTACTCAAATCCCGGCCTCTCAGTGTAACTCTCCGCCCCCTGCAAATGTTATTGACCAGGATAATGTCTCCCCCGGTCATATTCTTGCAAGTCCTATCCAGAGATTCAGCAATAATATTGTGTCTAAGTGCAAAAGAGACATATACAAAACAGTGTGTAGCACCAGAATCAAATAAAGCTAATGCAGGAAATGAATCGAGTAGAACAGAACCTGCCACCACATCTGCTATAGGCTCGGCCTCCTCGACTGTCATTGCGAACGCCCTATCCTGAGCTACTCCCCTCTGATGCTGGGCAAAAAGCTACTGCTGGGTCGGAACTGGCAGACCCCACTGCTGAACAACTGGTCCTGTGGAAGCTCTAGCAGGTGGTGCTCTGTCCTGACCTCCTCGGGCTACAAGAACAGGGAAATCCTTCAGCTGATGGTCGGACGATCAACAGTAAGGCAAACGCCCAACCTCTTCCTACAGACCTCTCGAGTATGCCCCGGCTTCCTACAGAAGCTACACTGAGGGAACTGTTTCAGCCCCTGCAGATGTTGTACACATATTGGTGCCTGGTGCTGCTGATGCTGATACAGAAATAGCCTCTACTGAGTCTGGGGATGCTTGGTCGGTCCTGTACTGGAACCAGCACCCATAGCATCGCTACTCCTCTTGGGCCTGAGACCTAAGTCCTCCTCTGCAATCTGTGCATCCATCAGTATCTCCTCAAAGGTCATCATGCGACGCCCTGATGTATGAGATTGAACAGTGTGATTCAGGCCCCTCATAAACTTACGGGCCTTCTCTCCAGCATCCTGAACCATGCCCTTGGTGAACCAGCTCAGGCGGAAAAACTCTGCTGCGTACTCGTATACAGACATGTTCCCTTGCACAAGTCCCGTAAACTGGCCCTCCAGTGCACTAAAAGCCACATTAGGAAAGAATTTATCCTTAAATAGCCTCTTGAAGTTCTCTCACTCACGTTAAGCTTGTCACTGTTAGACGAGGGTCTGTGCGGTACCAAGTCAGAGCGATATCAAAGAACTGACTCACTGCTGCTGACACCCACAGTCCCTCCGAAAGCTGTGCTAACCCCAGGCTCTATTCAACATCCTTTAGCCAATCATCGACATACAGTATCCCTTCTGTTCCCTAAATTCCCGAGGAAACATCTTCTTGAAATCTATCACGGAGCCAGGCCTCGCCTGCTGCTGTTGTGGCTGCTGGACGGGGGTGCCCTGAGTCTGAACTGCAGTCACCTTCTCTACAGTGGTGAGTGCTAACTGATGTGCATTCTTCATGCTCTGCCTCAGAATCTCTGCCTGTTGCTGCGATACCTTAGCATGTGCTCGCTGTGCCTCCATCATTTGCTGAAGGAGCACGAACATCTGAGTGGCATCAATCGGCAACGCAGGTGGAGGTAGAAGAGTCTCCGGCAGAACGGGTATAGTCCTCGGGGCCGGTGGAGGAAGACCCCCCGATACTGTTGTCGCTACCTCTGGAATAGCAGGGACAGTAGGGTCAATCTCCTGATCCGCAGCTCCATCAGTCAGAAAAATAGGTCGTGAAGTAACGGACCTCTCTGATGCTATAGCGGTCCCGTCTATCCAGAACCATGTTACCAGAATCCTCGTTACGCCAGTAGTACAACAACGATAATCCATAGAGTCCGTAACTAAGGTACATACCTCTAGAATCATGATATTTAAAAATTTTGCGTTGCCGCTTGCTTGGCTGCAAAAACTTTAAATCCCCACACCCGAGAAATACATCCAAAATCAGACTCTATCTCATTGTCAAAGCAGCTAATATGGCTGTAGAAGACTCTAGATTCCATGACTGAGGCAACCTAGTCCATAATGTTCATCTTGGTAGAAAATTAAGTCAATAATAAATACCAAGAATCAAATTCAACAACGAATAAGGAAAATAGATAGATACTGTCAAAATCGAATTTTGAGATAGTTTATAATGAGATTCTCAAGGGTCATCCCAGGAATCTTCTCAAGTAGTCCTAACTATGATTGAGTAACCTCTCTGCTAAAGCCTATTTCTTAGTTCCTATTGCAGGCGCGCAGCAGTACAACTAATCGTTGTACTACCACGACATCGCACTAATGCGACTCTAGACCTGCATGGGCCACCACTAAAAACGTATCACGACCCGCACCCATTGTGAGGGTACGAGTACGTAACAACGCCCAGCCTAAGCCGCAGTGTCGATGGTAGAACGATGTTCTAGGTCACTATCTAACCAACAACTCACGCAATTATATAATGTACTTGTCAAAATTTCAACTCCGAACGGAGGACAAGTATAGATATAATAAAATCTCAATCACAGTCTAAGCACGATATGATAACACATAAGTTTATAACTAAGACTAAATAACAACAATAAAACCAACTACTAAATAATAATAATCTCAAACAATCTCTAAACTAAACAATATCTCAACTTATTACAATTCAAGTTCTAAAACATGAAAACAAAACCAAGTCTACTAGCTTGTCTCCTGATCACTCCTGAGTGTCGGGGCTAAAGGTAGCTAAGCCATCTCCTGCTCCCAGGCAAGTAGGGCAAATGTCCTCAGGAAAATCATCTGTAATATTTTCAACTGGTCCAGTCAGGACAGGAACGAGTACAACTTATCTAGAAAACCCAAGTAAATGACAGAGAACTATAAAGCAGTTATAGACAGTTTTATTGATGAATATGGTAGTTTATATTCAGGTGATGGTATAGAGAAACAGTTAAGATACAAGGAAAGTAAGGTAACTAAAACAAGAGAAGAATCATGGCAATAAAGACTGTAAAATAAGATTCTAGATGAACTAGAGTAACATGATAAGTCCAGACGGTAAATGTAAGACAAGTGTAAATCTTATGTAAATCCAGTACGAGACGAATCTAATACAAGATGAATCCAGTACAAGATGATTCTAGTCAGTGATCAAGAATCCAGGTGAGACCTATATTCTATCAGTGTGTTTTAAAATATCGAGATCGACATATAAACGGCTGTAGGTATCAGGCACATCGCACACTCGGCCAAGTGTAGGATGGCTATGCTTCCAGTAGATTCCAGTTTGAAGATTCCAAATTTGGGATATGTCTACATATCTTACTCAATATTTCTCTGCCCCGTAATACAAGTGAATCCAGAATTCAATACAAAAATCGAGATGAGTCCAGCCAAACATGATGATACTAGCAATGATTCCAGTAATAGAAGCCAAACATGATGATACCAGCAATGATTCCAGTAATAGAGGCCATACAAGATGGTATGTGTGTCGTATACATGAATCTAGAAATATTCATACATATTGTAACAGAGAATCACATAGAACTAACTAGAACTGAAGTACAGTAATTGACAAATGAGAGAACTATCAGAGAATGTAATCGCCTGATACCCTGTGCAACTGATGAAAATAGATATATGTACCGGAGTCACAATGTCCTATATAGAGCAGTACAGGTTATAATGTGTTTAAAAATAAGGTAAATGAAGTTTACGATGCAATCTACATAATTTCTAAGTCAATCTAGGTCAACGTCAACTCTAGGTCAACTTTGGTCAACCCTTAGTCAAACTGAGTCAACGTCTAGGGTTTGGTCAACTATTTAGTCAAACAAGGTCAACTAGGCTATTTCTAGGTCAAAGAGTCAATTGGTCAATTCTTGTCAAAGGGGTCAATGTCTAGGTCAACTTATCTAAAGCTAACTCAATCTAACTCATAAGCCTACACAACTTGTGATACCATTTCCAACCTTTATCAGCTATAGGCCAACCCTTATATATATATATATATATATATATATATATATATATTTTTTTTTTTTTTTATATATATATATATATATATATATATATATATATATATATATATATACCTACAATGCATGTCTAACTATCTAAACCTCTACCTTACCTCTGTAGTATATGTGTCTATATACCACTTACCAACTGCTACCCACATATATCATAACATAGGTATACCCTTAAACCATACACATTAACCCACACCCTATAATACCTTACTCATACATATATAGATATATATACCTTATATGAAACCCCAATCACACTCATAGGTCACACACACTATCTCACTTACTAACTAGTATTAATAATACCATAACCTTCATGTATTCTCCTCTACTCCCACACAAAAACACTTGGCACTGGCCAATGGCCATGGCCCTGCTGTTGCTGCTACTGCAGCATACTGCTGCAATGTATTTCCTGCAGCCAATGCTTGCTGCCACAAGGCAATGCCATGACAGGGCAAGCCATGGCAAGGCTGCCACTGCTGCAATGCATTATCAAAACCTATGCCAAGTCAAGGCAAAGTAAGGTATAATACCAAGCCAAGGCAAGGCAATGCCAAGCTAATAAGCTACTGCAACTCTAAACATCAACCCAAACTCCCTCAAACCAAACTCGAATTCCCTCCTACAATCCTCACACTACCTAACTACTGCTGCTACACGTGCAAATCCTAGCCTACTGTCTATTGCTACTCCCTCTCACTCTTCACTCTTATGCTCAACAAGCCCCACTCTATCATACAACCTACTGTTGCTGCAGGAATCCAGTTATGTTATTGCAAAACCGTGCCAAGTCAAGGCAAGGTAAGCAGCTGCAAGGCCAACATGTTGCCTTCTCCACCTCTCACACTCTTGTCATACTAACACTCAAACCCACTCTCATACTGAACACTCCTCTTCTCATCTCATTCCCTATCTAATCATAAATCTGAGCTCACCCTCACATGATCAGACCCAACCCACATATGTCATACCCAAAATATATCAAGGCCCCAAACTCTATAACCTTGACACTCACATATATCATATACATCAAATATTGTAACCTCACACATATAAACCTACTAACCAACAACCCAGAAATCCCCAACTAACTGGACAACATACAAACACAGACTCAAACTGGCAGGAGGGGTCTATGTGTGTGAAGCTACAGATAAGTGTCACAATAGTGTAATGTGTCAAATAGTATCCGAGATGTGTCACAGACATGCAATGAGTGTCAATGTGTCTATGAGTGATGTATAAAAGTGTCAAACAAGTGTGCCAATGACAGAAACAACAGAGAATGTATCTCTGATACATCCAGCATTAGAGAGCAGTTTTCGAATAGCCTAATGTGCAGACCAATAAATATTTGTAGTGGAATAAATGCAATGACAGTAAATGGACTCAAGTGCAGTGTCAGTGTATTGATGAACTCGACCAAAATTCCAAACCTAAATTAAAACCTATTCTTAATGCAAATATCGAACCAAACACACATGTCAGGGGGTGGTCATGTGTGTGACACTCACACGTGTCCAAGTGTCAACAATGAGTCAAAATCATGTCCAAACAAGGGGTCGAACCCAGTGTCAGAGACTGTGGTGAGCACAGTCTCGTGCTTACATGTCGTGTCCACTAGGACACGACACAAGCCACTAGGGGTATCGTGGTCAAGTGTCTAGGTAGCCTAGGTCTAGATGGTCGTATCTAAGACCCTGATATGTGTCCATGTGTCACCGTATCCTAGATACTAACACGTATCAGAACATGTCTATGCCTGTGTGTAAATTCAATACGAGTGGGATTTCTCCCAATCCGCTCGATGAAATCTCCCCAAATTTTGTGTACGTTCTGTCAGTGTATGATCCCTCGTGTCCACCAAAAATCATGTCATATGAAGCCGTGTCGTGTCCTGTGTCGACCCCGAGCAGCAGGGGAGCCGCACGAGCCCCGTACGGTGTCCAAGCAGTGGGTTCGTGTCCAATTTGGACACGAAAAGCACACGAAAACCAACCCAGTCAATTACAAATCCAAACCCTATATATATAGCTACAAATCTGTTTAAAAACATTTTGAAAATAACAAATTGGAACTCACATTGGCATTTTAACAAACACATGCACACACACATTGGCACGTGTCCGATACGGACACCAAATGGATAGGATTTCCTACCAAACTTGAGGAACAGCTAGGGGACACCTAGATCTACATACCTATGCAAAGAAATTGAGAATTTGAATGAGTTTGATAGGTTTTACCTATTGAAGTTGAAGTCTCAATAAAAAGCCCCAAAATAGATAAGCCTCTTCCTCAAATAATGTCCAAATGAGCTCTACTCCTTGCAAGCAAGCCTCCTTCAACCTCTACTCCAGATTTAGATCCAAATGCAAGAAATTGTGATCAATTTGGTGGAGGAATGGTGACGTTAGACAATTTTGGGAAGAACTTACAGTTTCCTACAAGGGGGTGTTCTAAAAGAGGCAAGGGGTCATGTAGAGATACTTTATATGCTGAAATTAGGTCTCTCATAGCTCAATATGGCTGCCTAAATGAGGAGCTAGGGTTAGGGTTTCTCATATTGGGCTTTGGACCAAGATTGCTAGCCCACTAGCTCAACTACTTAGCCCTTAGTCCAAATGCAAAACTCTCCTAATCTAAATGCAAAACTCTCATAATCTCTCCATGGAACTTAGCCATCCTCAAGTCAATTAAGACCAACTTTAGTTAGATTAGGGTCCCATACCATGTTATCTAAGTCACCAAGGTCAAAGTCAATTCTAGGTTAGTCACTTAAGTCACAACTAGTAAAAGTCAAAATTAACAACCATCAATCCAATAATTAATCAAATAATTTCAATAAGTCAAAATGACCAAAATATCCCCAGGCTAAAAATGATAAATAAATATTCCAATCACATGGTTAGGCTCTAGGTCAGACAGTCTCTAGGGTTTCACTAGCAGCACATCAAATCACAAGTCATGACTTAAAACAGTTTTAAATTGATTAAAAAAATCACCAAAATTAATAGTGTGTTATAAATATCAATAAATAAATGATTATAATTACAAAAGTTCAAAATTATCCTCATTTGGAAAACTAGGTGTTACAAGTCTACCCCCCTTAGAAGAATTTCGTTCTCGATATTAAGATGATCGTACTCCTTTTAGGTTAAACCCCCAACAATCAAGGTCAAGAAAACTACATCTAAAACATGCAAATTGTGGTCCTACTGGTCGTGATATCACGGTCTTGATCAGGGTTACTATACTATCTATCATAGCACAAAACATCCTGACATGTACTAATGGAATCACACAACAAGATTGAAAGAAGAGCAGGAAAGACAGACCTGCTAACCCTTCACCCGTAGCGTTGGTCTACTCGACTGTCAGAGCAAAAGCTCCACCCCTACGGGATATATTCCTCTGATGGTGTGGGGCATGGTGCTGTGCTACAGGTGGCCTAACTCCCTCTATCTAATCCATGATACTCAAGTAACATCCATACTGATATTCCATTCCATCATACTAGGGCACCATCTACATGGTATATATTCTAAAATCCGATAATCATACCCGTCTATCCAGAACCATGTTACAAGAATCCTCGTTACGCCAGTAAGTACAATAACGATGATCCATAGAGTCCGTAACTAAGGTACATATCTCTAGAATCATGGTATTTAAAATTTTTGCATTGCCGCTAGCTTGGCTGCAAAAACTTTAAATCCCCACACCTAAGAAATACATCCAAAATTAGACTCTATCTCATTGTCAAAGCAGCTAATATGGCTGTAGAAGACTCTAGATTCTATGACTGAGGCAACCTAGTCCATAAGGTTCATCTTGGTAGAAAATCAAGTCAATAATAAATACCAAGAATCAAATTCAACAACGAATAAGGAAAATAGACAGATACTGTCAGAATCGAATTTCGAGATAGTTTATAATGAGATTCTTAATGGTCATCCCAGTAATCTTCTCAAGTAGTCCTAACTGTGATTGAGTAACCTCTCTGCTAAAGCCTATTCCTTAGTTCCTATCGCAGGCGCGCAGCAATACAACTAATCGTTGCACTACCACGACATCGCACTAATGCGACTCTAGACCTGCATGGGCCACCACTAAAAATGTGTTACGACCCGCACCCACTGTGAGGGTACGAATACGTAACAACGCCCAGCCTACGCCACAGTGTCGATGATAGAACGTTGTTCTAGGTCACTATCTAACCAACAACTCACATAATTATATAATATACTTGTCAAAATCTCAACTCCGAACGGAGGACAAGTATAGATATAATGAAATTTCAATTACAGTCTAAGAACGATATGATAACACAAAAGTTTATAACTAAGACTAAATAACAACAATAAAACCAACCAACTACTAAATAACAATAATCTCAAACAATCTCCAAACAAAACAATATCTCAACTTATTACAATTCAAGTTCTACAATATGAAAACTAAACCAAGTCTACTAGCTAGTCTCCTGATCACTCCTGAGTGTCGAGGCCAAAGGTAGCTAAGCCATCTCCTGCTCCCAGGCAAGTAGGGCAAATGTCCTCAGGGCATTCATCTGTAATATTTTCAACAGGTCCAGTCAGGACAGGAACGAGTACAACTCATCTAAAAAAACCCAAGTAAATGACAGAGAACTATAAAGCAGTTTTAAACAGTTTTATTGATGAACATGGTAGTTTATATTCAGGTGATGGTATAGAAAAAGAGTTAAGATACAAGGAAAGTAAGGTAACTAAAACAAGAGAATAATCATGGCAATAAAGAATATAAAATAAGATTCTAGCTGAACTAGAGTAACATGATAAGTCCAGAAGGTAAATATAAGATAAGTGTAAATCCAGTACGAGATGAATCTAATACAAGATGAATCCAATACAAGATGATTCTAGTCAGTGATCAAGAATCCAGGTGAGACCAGCTATATTCTATCAGTGTGTTTTAAAATACCAAGATCGACATATAAACGACTGTAGGTATCAGGCACATCGCACACTCGGCCAAGTATAGGATGGCTATGCTTCCAGTAGATTCCAGTTTGGAGCTTCCAGATTTAGGATATGTCTACATGTCTTACTCAATATTTTCCCTCCCCGTAATACAAGTAAATCCATAATTCGATACGAGAATCAAGATGAGTCCAGCCGAACATGATGATACCAGCAATGATTCCAGTAATAGAAGCCAAACATGATGATACTAGCAATAATTCCTGTAATAGAGGCCAGACAAGATGGTATGTGTGTCGCATACATGAATCCAGAAATATCCATACGTGTTGTAATAGAGAATCACATAGAACTAACTAGAACTGAAGTATAGTAATTGACAAATAAATAAGAGAACTATCAGAGAATGTACTCGCCTGATACCATATGTAACTCATAAAAATAGATATCTGTACCGGAGTCACAATATCCTATATAGAGCAGTACAGGTTATAATGTGTTTAAAAATAAGGTAAATGAAGTTTACGATGCAATCTACATGATTTCTAAGCCAATCTAGGTCAAAGTCAACTCTAGGTTAACTTTGGTCAACCCTTAGTCAAACTAAGTCAACATCTAGGGTTTGGTCAACTATTTAGTCAAACAAGGTCAACTGGGCTATTTCTAGGTCAAAGAGTCAATTGGTCAATTCTTGTCAAAGGGGTCAATGTCTAGGTCAACTTATCTAAAGCTAACTCAATCTAACTCATAAGCCTATACAACTTGTGATACCACTTCTAACCTTTATCAGCTATGGGCCAACCTTATATATATATATATATATATATATATATATATATTTTATATATATATATATATATATATATATATATATATATATATATATATATATATATATATATATATATATATATATATAACTTATATACACCTACAATGCATGTCTAACTATCCAAACCTCTACCTTACCTCTGTAGTATATATATGTGTCTATATACCACTTACCAACTGCTACCCACATATATCATAACATAGGTATACCCTTAAACCATACACTTTAACCCACACCCTATAATACCTCGCTCATACATATATATATATATATATATATATATAATATATATATATATATATATATATATATATATATATATATATATATATTATATGAAACCCTAATCACACTCACAGGTCACAGACACACTATCTCACTTACTAACTAGTACTAACAATACCATAACCTTCATGTATTCTCCTCTACTCCCACACAAAAACACTTGGCACTGGCCAATGGCCATGGCCCTGCTGTTGCTGCTACTGCAGCATACTACTACAATGCATTGCATGCAGCCGATGCTTGCTGCAACAAAAGGCAATGCCATGACAGGGCAAGCCATGGCAAGGCAGCCACTGCTGCAATGCATTAGCAAAACCTATGTCAAGTCAAGGCAAGGTAAGGTATAATACCAAGCTAAGGCAAGGAAATGCCAATCTAACAAGCTACTGCAACTCTAAACATCAACCCAAACTCCCTCAAACCAAACTCGAATTCCCTCCTACAATCCTCACACTACCTAACTATTGCTGCTACACTTGCAAATCCTAGCGTACTCTCTATTGCTACTCCCTCTCACTCTTCACTCTCATGCTCAACAAGCCCCACTCTATCATACAACCTACTGTTGCTGCAGGCATCCTGCTATGCTATTGCAAAACCATGCCAAGTCAAGGCAAGGTAAGCAGCTGCAAGGCCAACATGCTGCCTTCTCCACCTCTCACACTCCTATCATACTAACACTCAAACCCACTCTCATACTGAACACTCATCTTCTCATTTCATTCCCTATCTAATCATAAATCTAAGCTCACCCTCACAAGATCATACCCAACCCACATAGGTCATACCCAAAACATATCAAGGCCTCAAACTCTATAACCTTGACACTCACATATATCATATACATCAGATATTGTAAACTCACACACATAAACCTACTAACCAACAACCCAGAAATCCCCAACTAACTGAACAACATACAAACACAAACTCAAACTGGCAGGGGGGTCTGTGTGTGTGTGTGAAGCTACAGGTAAGTGTCACAACTGTGTAATGTGTCAAATAGTATCAGAGATGTGTCACAGACATGCAATGAGTGTCAATGTATCTATGAGTGATGTGCAAAAGTGTCAAACAAGTATGCCAATGACAGATGCAACAAAGAATGTATCTCTGATACATCCAGCATTAGAGAGCAGTTTTTGAATAGCCTAATGTGCAGACCAATAAATATTTGTAGTGGGATAAATGCAATGACAGTAAATGGACTCAAGTGTAGTGTTAATGTATTGATGAACTCGACCAAAATTCTAAACCCAAATCAAAACCTTATCTCAATGCAAATATCGAACCAAACACACATGTCAGGGGGTAGTCATGTGTGTGACACTCACACGTGTCCATGTGTCAACAATGAGTCAAAATCATATCATGGGGGTCGAACCCAGTCTCAGAGACTGTATTCAGCACAGTCTCGTACTGACATGTCGTGTCCACTAGGACACGACATAAGCCACTAGGGGTCTCGTGGTGTCACTTTCCGTTCCCAGAATACGTATTTTTAATACATGTACTGCTCTAATATATTTATTTAATATTTATCAGGTATTGCTCTGTAATTAAACCCCTTTAATTTCATGTTAATTAATTTTTTGCAATTTTATTTCTGCATTTTATTTCCTGCTTTTATACTCGACTTTAGCTATACTTTGGGTTCGGCTTGGATTGGATTAAGTATGTTGGTTCAATATGAACCGAAACAAACCCCCACCTACCACCACCCCTTCATTTAAAGCCCGTCCCCTTTCTTTCTCTTCATCACTTCACCATTACTCTTCTTACACTTCTTCTTCCTCCATAACTCTTCTCCACCTACTCAGCCGCCAAGGCAAGTACCAAACTTGCTTCATGAAGGAATCCCAGTTTTATTGTTCCATCATCTTCCTTACTTGATCTTAAGCCTCTTTAGTACTTAGCATTTTCAATTTCTATGGTTCATTTCTTGTAGATCTAAGTTTAATGCATTTTCGGACTTCTTAGGTTTTGATCTAGTAAACTTTGTTATCTTCAAGTTTTGATGGTTCCATGTTGAAGAGAATTTCTTTCTACCCTATTTTGACCTATGGAAGTTCAGATTTGGGCTTGGAATGAAGGATTTAGAGAGCTTGGAAGCAATAGGTTTCCATGGTTTTGTCCTTAGAAAATTCGAAGAAGAGGAACAGATTCTGGCCGTATGACAGTGCTTGACCGCATGAGTTTTCATACGGCAAGTCTTAGATAGCCGCATGGGCTTAGTTAGCTGCATGGGCTTAGTTAGCCGCATGAGCTTAGTCAGCCGCATGAGACTTATCTGCCGCATAAGTTTTAGCTAGCCGTATATGCATTCAGTCCCACAGCCGCATGGCGTTAATCATTCTCAGCCGCATGGCGCTGCATGACCTCTCAGCCGCATATAGGCTTGCACCTATTTTAGCCGCATGAAATTTTCTCTGGCCGCAGGGGCGCAGGTCATCCGTAGCCGGATGAGATATTTTTCAGCCGCATGGGCGCGCGTTGCTTGCAGCCGCATGAATTCAAAACCCGAGCCGCATGAGGCCAGTCACCCGCAGCCGTATGAACTCCTATTATATCTTAGCCGCATAAAGCTTATTTGCACCCAGCCGTATAGGCTTGTTCTTTGAGCCTCATATGTAATGTTATTTCCAGACTGCATAGATGGAGCCCGACTTATCTAGCCGCATAAATAGGCATCTGCCTATGGCTGCCCATAATACCCTTTTGACTGATTCTGTTCCGAGTTGGCATTAATTAAACATAAATTATTATTTTGGCATTAATTGGCATTGATTGACATATGTTACCATTGATTAATTGACTTGGCATTTATTAACATTAATTATTATTAATAAACAAGGATTGTCATCTTAATTTAATAATTGATCATGCGTTCCTAGTTGGAACTAAGAGACTGGCTAGTCGTCTTATTGAATTGAATGAATGAGACACGTTCATATTAACTATGAACTATTACAATCGATTGGCTGATCCCGAATATTGGCATACAGATACATGCAGTCTTTAATTTATTTATTTATTTATTTATTTATTTATTTTCTACAAAGAGCAGCATGTGCACTTTATGGTCAAGGCATGATTATTCCGTGGTTAGTTTTGATTGTTCCATTACGCTATGTAAGACCTATAACCTAACCGTACGGGTATCGTTGTAGAGTTGTGCATATCGTACCCCGTACACAAGTACTCATTTTGAATGACAATGATCCATGGCATAGGATTTCATTCAACATAGAGACTATTAAGTTAAATAAAATAATAATTGCATGGAGAGAATGGATTTCTGAGTTCTTATATGGCAGCCCTCTTGGGACTATTAAGTGCCCGAGAGGTCAGCTGGTTCCCACAGATACTGCAAATCTGCCACACGGGCAGGGAGCGAAATCTGGTTATATTATTTATTGTATGTTGTATATTGATGACGGGCGTCCCGCTAGGACTCGTCTAATTCATGATTGGCGCAATTGATTGACTGGGTAAACTAGCCTTGCTTGCATATAGTAAGAACTGAGAAATCTCTATTGTATAATTCCAGGATAACTTGGAACTTACAGTAGCAAGCCGTAGTAGTTGCATGGCCATTTAAATTGATTTGTTTGTGTACTGTCCCTACTCTGATGACTAACTAAGATGATCGGAATATCAGGACACGACGGGTCAACTTCTGTCCTTGTTTGGTTGGAAGGTTGGTTCGAAGTATCGTGATGTGATGTGAATCCCAGTAGCCAGCAGAGATCTATTTATTATGTTTCCTATTTCTGGTTTATTCCTCATATCGTGCTTCCTTGCGGTACTTGCTATTAGAGGTCTAAGCTCTCTGGTTTTGCACGGCCAGATTTAGAGCCAGTTTCTGAGGATCCAACTTACTTCTACCTCCAAGATGGTCAACACTAGAGGGATGATCGTAGGAGGACTCGAGTGGGTTTCTTACTTCCCCGCTCGTTTTGTTATCTACTTTATACCTTGTCGTTTGGCACCGACATGTTAGTCGGATTGTCTTGTACTTACTTTTGCATAATTGTAACTAAAGTCAGGCTGCAGCTGATAAACAATTATGTATACTTTGTTACATCCTCTGGCTATGTTTTGATAAAGCTAGATATCAAGAACATTTTGACTGAGCGTTTGGGACGCCTTACTGCTTTATCTTACATGTTCTCTATTTCTGTTTCTTGTTTGAATGATTGAGACAATAGATATGAAGTGACCATAGGGAGACTTTCAAGTAGTATGTACCCCCCTCGTCTTGTTAGACAGCATTGATCGTATTATACGGTATTCATCTACCCATAATACGTAGCTGGCTGAGCCATTCCCCCGCTCTCCAGTATTCTGGTTCTGGGGCGTGACAAGGTTTTAGTGGTGGCCCATGCAGGTCTAATTTCAGACTTGTGGGGTGTTTTGATTTATAGGATGTCTCAATCACACATGTTCCTCCTTGATCTCATGATTCGTTGATTCTCAACTCCATCTTGACATTCCAGTATCCCTTGACTTCATTGATCTTTCGTGTCCGGTCGTTTGATTGTTCTCTTGTCCCTTTTCTTAGGGGCACTTCGTCCACACCTGTCAGAGTTGGACAACAACGACATGGACAGCATGGACAACATGACCAGGTTGGTCAGCAACAAGGGCCAGTACTACCTCAAGAGACCATCCAAGAAGAAGTAATAGTGGAAGCAGCAGCTGGATCACAGTATCCAGAGGTTCCACCACCACCAACAGTTCCACCTACCCCCGTGGGAGTGGACACACCAGCCCTTCTGGAGATCATGAGAGGGATGATGGCTACTCAGCAACACCAGATGTTAGCCCAGCAACGTATGCATGCTCGTTGCAAGAGCAGAACGTACTACTCAACCAAGGGTTGCAGACAGCTTTGGAAAGAGGGGCAAGGCCAGATTCAGGAGCATCAACCAGATTTTACAAGTTCAACCCCCGCCGTTTCGAGGGCATGGAGGATGTCATCTCAGCAGATGCATGGCTTAAGGATATTGAGGCTATTTTGACAGCGGCTAAGGTACCGACAGAAGAACGTGTGGATCAGGTGAAGTTGTTACTTCAGGATCTCGTACGAGATTGGTGGGAATCAGAGGAAGTAGGTATCAGATGTCCCGTTGCTTGGGACGATTTCACAGCAAGATTCAAGACGAAGTACTATGGAGTTGTGGCACAGTTTGAGCTACAACAGAAGTTTATCAACCTCAAGCAGGCCGGCAAGACGATAGATGCTTATGCAGCGGAGTTCTACAGATTTAGTAGGTTTGCCCTAGAGATGGTAGCGACGGAGCGCCAGAGGGCTATGAGGTTTCAGCAAGGGTTTCATCTTGAACTCTTGTAATTGATAGAAGAGCACAATTATCAGACTTTTGACGAAGTATTGACGGCAATCCGAAGGTATGAGATCACCATTCAGAGGATCACGGCAAGGACTGGGGGTTAGAAGAGATCCCACAGTCAGATTGAAGGAAGAGGGGGAGCAGCACCCTGAACAACAGCACCGTCCCCTGGCATTCACATCCACGATGTGGCAATACGAGGGCCAGCACCACCACCCAGGCAGCAGCAACAACAACCAAGGAAGAACCAGCAACCCCCAGTAGGCTGTACTTATTGTGGGAAGATAGGGCATACTAGAGATATGTGTCGGGCATTGAACGGACTGTGTTTGATATGTGGAAATCCAGATCATCGGGTTACCACCTGTCCCATGAATACGAGGTCAAGAGGACCAGTACAGCAGTTTTCTGCTCTGCCAACACCAGGGGCAGGACAGTATCGAGGACCAGCGGTAGCAGTGAGACCGTTGGCACAGCGCCCGTTAATGCCGCAGGCTTAGATGTTTCGGTAGCAGGGGCCCCCAATACAGCAACACCAGCATAGACAACCCCAGCATCATCAAGGCAGGGGCCAGCAGCAGCACCAGGCTAGGCCGCAGCATGGGAACCAGCAAGGAGGTCGAGGGCAGGCATTCACACTGTCCTTGGAAGAGGCATTAGTATCGGGAGATGTTGTGGCAGGTAACATTCTCGTCGTCTCATATCCCGCAGTAGCATTGTTTGATTCGGGAGCATCACATTCATTTATATCTGCATAATTTGTGACACGGCTAGGAATGGAGTTCGAGGCATTGCCAGGGAGGTTGAATATACTCACTGGCAATAGGCTCGTAGGAGTTAGTAGAGTTATTCTAGCGTGTAGTGTTGTAGTTTGCGGGCATTCCTTACCCGCCCAGTTAATAGAATTTCCTGTTGGAAATTTTGACGTTATCTTAGGCATGGACTGGCTGAAAGACAGTCATGCGACAATAGATTATCGTAGAGGGAGTGTATCTTTTGATATTCCAGGCATGAAGAGATTTACCTTAGTCAGATCAGAGGCAACTCGGCAAGAGCAAGGAGTAGTAACGGCAATGGAAGAAGTTCAGGTTCCGAAGGTAGTTGAAGAATTTCTAGACGTATTTCCCGAAGAACTTCCCGGTCTACCACCGGTTAGAGATATTGAGTTCAGTATAGAATTGGCACCTGGAACTAAACCGATATCATATCGGATTTACAGAATGGCGAATTCGGAGCAGGTCAAGGTATATCAGCACATAGAGGAACTGAAGGAGAAGAAGTTTATCCAAGCTAGCATATCACCGTGGGCAGTACCAATAGTACTTGTGGGGAAGAAGGATGGATCATCCAGATTGTGCATTGACTACAGGAAGCTTAATACGGCAACAGTGAAGAACAAGTACCCACTACCAAGGATCGACGGCTTATTTGATCAGTTGAGCAGAGCTAGAGTTTTCTCCAAGATAGATCTTCGGTCAGGCTATCATCAAGTGAGGGTTCGAAAGGAGGACATTTCCAAGACAGCGTTCAGGTCGAAGTATGGGCATTATGAATTCTTGGTAATACCGTTTAGTTTGACCAAGGCTCCTGCAATATTCATGGATTTGATGAACCGCATCTTTATGCCATACATAGATCAGTTTGTCGTGGTGTTTCTCGACGACATTCTTGTATACTCTGCTAGTGAAAAAGAGCATGAAAGCCACCTCCGGAAAGTGTTCCAGGTCCTGAGGGAGAACCAGTTGTATGCCAAGCTCAGCAAGTGCGAGTTCTGGATGGATCACATTTCATTTTTGGGTCATATCATATCAGGAGCTGGAGTAGCAGTGGATCCCAAGAAGGTAGAAGCAGTAGAGAGTTGGCCAGTACCCAAGACCGTAGCCGATGTACGGAGTTTTTTAGGATTGGCAGGATATTACAGAAAATTTATATCAGATTTTACAAGACTTTCAGCGCCCATGACCCGCTTGACACGGAAGGATGTGCCATTCGTTTGGTCGACAGAATGCCAGGCATCATTTGAGAATCTGAAGCAGAAGTTGATATCAGCACCTATTCTTATATTGCCAGTCGGACCCGAAGGTTTCACGGTATATTGCGATACGTCAGGTAAAGGACTTGGGTGCGTCCTCATGCAGCACGGGAAGGTGATAGCATATGCAGCTAGGCAGCTTCGGGACTACGAGAAGAATTACCCAACTCATGATTTGGAGTTGGCGGCAGTAGTATTTGCTTTGAAGCTATGGAGACATTACTTATATGGTGATCGAGTGGACATGTACACAGACCATAAAAGTCTGAAGTACATCTTTACTCAGAAGGAGCTGAACATGAGACAGATAAGATGGTTAGAACTGATCAAGGATTACGACGTTGAGCTTCAGTATCATCCGGGCAAGGCTAATGTGGTAGCAGACGCTCTCAGCAGAAGAGGCGGTGCATTTATGTTGACAACGCAGAAGCACATTTTAGAAGACCTTCAGGAGATGGGCATAGAAGTTATACTTCCTAGTAATGTAGGAATTCTGGCAAATCTACGAGTCCAATCTGACTTGGTAGATAGGATCAAGGCAGCTCAGGCACAGGACCCAAGGATTCAGAAGCTTAGGACAGAATATGAGTCAGGGCTCAGAAAGGATGTGCAAATCCACGAAGACGGTACACTTAGGTTTGGATCACGTCTATATGTACCTAGTGGAGATATCAAACATGAAGTTATGGCAGAAGCTCACAGTTCCCAGTATTCTATACATCCTGGAGGGACCAAGATGTACCAGGATATCAAGCAACACTTCTGGTGGAATGGAATGAAGAGGGAAATAGCTAGATTTGTTTCCCGTTGCTTGATATGTCAGCAAGTGAAGGCAGAGCAGCAGAGGCCAGCTGGATTATTGCAACCGCTTCCTATCCCGGAATGGAAGTTGGAGCACATCATAATGGACTTTGTAACCGGTTTACCGAGATCGCCAAGTGGTAAAAATGCTATTTGGGTGATAGTGGACCGGCTTACAAAGGTAGCACACTTTCTTCCTTTCAGAGTAGGGCAATCTACAAAAAAGTTGGCAGAGTTGTATATGCAACAGATAGTCAGGCAGCATGGAGTCCCTGTCAGTATTGTGTCAGATAGAGATACCCATTTCACATCATATTTCTGGAAGAGCTTACATCATAGTCTGGGCACTAGTTAAGATTTTGTACGGCTTACCATCCACAGACGGACGGACAATCAGAAAGGACAATTCAGACTTTGAAAGATATGTTGTGAGCTTGCACCCTAGATTTTAGAGGATCTTGGGAGAACCACCTGTACTTAATTGAGTTTTCATATAACAACAGTTATCAAGCCAGTATCCAGATGGCGCCATTTGAGGCACTATATGGCAAGAAGTGTAGGTCGCTACTAGCATGAGATGATATTGGGGAGAGGAATATGTTAGGTCCAGAGATGATTGTTCAAACAGTTGAATTGGTTAAAGGAATTAGAGATGACTCCGAGTTGTGCAAGATCAGCATCGTCATTGGGCGGACCAGCATCGTAGGCCGCTAGAGTTTTCTGTTGGGGACCACGTGTTCCTACGGATCTCACCTACCCGTGGGGTCATTAGATTTGACGTTCGCGGGAAGTTGAGTCCGCGATACGTAGGACCATTCGTTATCCTTGATAGGGTAGGTGATGTTGCTTATCGTTTGTCTCTTCCCCCTTCGTTATGAGAGGTGCATGACGTGTTTCATGTATCTCAGCTGCGAAGGTATGTATCAGACCCAAGCCATATCCTTGATCATTTTGAGCTGGTTGTTGGTACAAACTTGTCTTACGAAGAGCAGCCGGTGTCCATTTTGGACCGAAGAGAGAAGATACTCAAGAACCGAACAATTAGCCTTGTCCGAGTTGCTTGGGGTCATCACTCATTAGGAGAGTCAATGTGGAAACGTGAGGATGATATCCGATCACGGTATCCACATCTATTTGACTCACAAGGTATATTTCTTCCCGTGTACCTTGATTGTCTTGACCCCTCATGCTTGTCACCCTATGGATAGAACTACGTGATACCGTAGATTGTTAATATAGATATGTTATCTGCTAGTTAACATTAAGGAATGATTGCTTGCTCAAGTTTCTTATACCTAGATTAGTTTAGTTTTGATATTCCTATCCTGCTTGGATTTGAAATTTCGAGGACGGAATTTTTCTAAGGAGGGTAGAGATGTCACTTTCCGTTCCCAGAATACGTATTTTTAATACATGTACTACTTTAATAAATTTATTTAATATTTATCAGGTATTGCTCTGTAATTAAACCCCTTTAATTTCATGTTAATTAATTTTCTACAATTTTATTTCTGTATTTTATTTCCTGCTTTTATACTCGACTTTAGCTATACTTTGGGTTCGGCTTGGATTGGATTAAGTATGTTGGTTCAACATGAACCGAAATAAACCCCTACCTACCACCACCCCTTCATTTAAAGCCCGTCCCCTTTCTCTCTCTTCATTACTTCACCATTACTCTTCTTACACTTCTTCTTCCTCCATAACTCTTCTCCACCTACTCAGCCGCCAAGGCAAGTGCCAAACTTGCTTCATGATGGAATCCCAGTTTTATTGTTCCATCATCTTCCTTACTTGATCTTAAGCCTCTTTAGTACTTAGTATTTTTAATTTCCATGGTTTATTTCTTGTAGATCTAAGTTTAATGCATTTTCAGATTTTTTAGGTTTTGATCTAGTAAACTTTGTTATCTTCATGTTTTGATGGTTCCATGTTGAAGAGAATTTCGTTCTACCCAATTTTGACCTATGGAAGTTTAAATTTGGGCTTAGAATGAAGGATTTAGAGAGCTTGGAAGCAATAGGTTTCCATGGTTCTGTCCTTAGAAAATTCGGAGAAGAGGAACAGATTCTGGCCGCATGACAGTGCTTGACCGCATGAGTTTTCATGCGGCAAGTCTTAGATAGCTGCAAGGGCTTAGTTAGACGCATGGACTTAGTTAGCCGCATGAGCTTAGTCAGCCGCATGAGACTTATCTGCCGCATAAGTTTTAGCTAGCCGCATATGCATTCAGTCCCACAGCCACATGGCGCTGATCATTCTCAGCCGCATGGCGCTGTATGACCTCTCAGCCGCATATAGGCTTGCACCTATTTCAGTCGCATGGAATTTCCTCTGGCCGCAGGGGCGCAGGTCATCCATAGCCGCATGAGATATTTCTCAGCCGCATGGGCGCGCGTTGCCTGCAGCCGCATGAATTCAAAACCCGAGCCGCATGAGGCCAGTCACCCGCAGCCGCATGAACTCCCATTATATCTTAGCCGCATAAAGCTTATTTGCACCCAGCCGCATAGGCTTGTTCTTTGAGCCTCATATGTAATATTATTTCCAGACCGCATAGATGGAGCCCGACTTACCAAGCCACATAAATAGGCATCTGCCTATGGCTGCCCATAATGCCCTTTTGACTGATTCTGTCCCGAGTTGGCATTAATTAAACATAAATTGTTATTTTGGCATTAATTGGCATTGATTGACATATGTTACCATTGATTGATTGACTTGGCATTTATTAACATTAATTATTATTAATAAACAAGGATTTTCATCTAAATTTAATAATTGATCATGCGTTCCTAGTTGGAACTAAGAGACTGGCTAGTCGTCTTATTGAATTGAATGAATGAGACAAGTTCATATGTTAATGAACTATTGCAATCGATTGGCTGATCCCGAATATTGGCATACAGATACATGCAGGCTTCAATTTATTTATTTATTTATTTATTTATTTATTTATTTATTTATTTATTTATTTATTTATTTATTTATTTATTTATTTATTTATTTATTTTCTACAAACAACAGCATGTGCACTTTATGGTCAAGGCATGATTATTCTGTGGTTAGTTTTGATTGTTCCATTACGCTATGTAAGACCTACAACCTAACCGCATGGGTATCGTCGTAGAGTTGTGCATATCGTACCCCGTACACAAGTACTCATTTTGAATGACCATGATCCACGGCATGGGATTTCACTTAACATAGAGACTATTAAGTTAAATAAAATAATGATTGCATGGAGAGAACGGATTCCCGAGTTCTTACATGGCAGCCCTCTTGGGACTATTAAGTGCCCGACAGGTCGGCTGGTTGCCACAGATACTGCAAATCTGCCACACGGACAGGGAGCAAAATCTGGTTATATTATTTATTGTATATTGTATATTGTATATTGATGACGGGCGTCCCGCTAGGACTCGTCTAATTCATGATTGGCGCAATTGATTGACTGGATAAACTAGCCTTGCTTGCACATAGTAAGAACTGAGGAATCCCTATTGCATAATTCCAGGATAACTTGGAACTCACAGTAGCAAGCCGTAGTAGTTGCATGACCGTTTAAATTGATTTGTTTGTGTACTGTCCCTACTCTGATGACTAACTAAGATGATCGGAATATCAGGACACGACGGGTCAACTTCTGTCCTTGTTTGGTTGGGAGGTTGGTTCGAAGTGTCGTGATGTGATGTGAATTCCAGTAGCCAGCAGAGATGTATTTATTATGTTTCCTATTTCCGGTTTATTCCTCATATCGTGCTTCCTTGCGGTACTTGCTATTAGAGGTCTAACCTCTCTGGTTTTGCATGGCCAGATTTAGAGCCAGTTTCCGAGGATCCAACTTACTTCTACCTCCAAGATGGTCAACACTAGAGGGATGATCGCATGAGGACTCGAGTGGGTTTCTTACTTTCCCGCTCGTTTTGTTATCTACTTTATACGTTGCCGTTTGGCACCGACATGTTAGTCGGATTGTCTTGTACTTACTTTTGCATAATTGTAACTAAAGTCAGGCTGCAGCTGATAAACAATTATGTATACTTTGTTACATCCTCTGGCTATGTTTTGATAAAGCCAGATATCAAGAACATTTTGACTGGGCGTTTGGGACGCCTTACTGCTTTATCTTACATGTTCTCTATTTCTGTTTCTTGAATGATTGAGATAATAGATATGAAGTGACCATAGGGAGACTTTCATGTAGTATGCACCCCCTCGTCTTGTTAGACATCATTGATCGTATTATACGGTATTCATCTACCCGTAATACGTAGCTGGCTGAGCCATTCCTCCGCTCTCCAATATTCTGGTTCTGGGGCGTGACACGTGGTCAAGTGTCTAGGTAGCCTAGGTCTAGTCGGTTATGTCTAAGACCCTGATATGTGTCCAAGTGTCACAGTGTCCTCGATACGAACACGTATTAGAACGTTTCTCTGCGCGTGTGTGCGTGTGTGTAAATTCAGTGCGAGTGGGATTTCTTCCAATCCGCTCGATGAAATCTCCCTAAATTTTATGTGCGTGCTGTCAGTGTATGCCCCCTCATGTCCACCAAAAATCATGTCATATGAAGCAGGAGAGCCGCACAGGCCCCGTGCGGTGTCCAAGTAGTGGGTTCGTATCCGATTTGGACACAAACAGTACACGAAAACCAACCTAGTCAATTACAAATCCAAACCCTACATATATAACTACAAATCTGTTTAAAAAAAATTTGAAAATAATAAATTAGAACTCACATTGGCATTTTAACAAACACATGCACACACACATTGGCATGTGTCCGATACGGACCCAAAATGGACACGGTTTCCTACCAAACTTGAGGGACTGCTAGGGGATACCTAGATCTACACACCCATGCAAAGAAATTGGGAATTTGAATGAGTTTGATAGGTTTTACCTATTGAAGTTGAAGTCTCAATAAAAAGCCCTAAAATAGAGAAGCCTCTTCTTCAAATCATGTCCAAATGAGCTCCACTCCTTGCAAGCAAGCCTTTTTCAACCTCTACTCTAGATTTAGATCCAAATGCAAGAGATTGGGATCAATTTGGTCGAGGAATGGTGAAGTTAGACAATTTGGAGAAGAAATTAGGGTTTCCTACAAGGGGGTGTTCTGAAAGAGGCAAGGGGTCATGTAGAGATACTTTATAGGCTGAAGTTAGGTCTCTCTTGGCTCAATGTGGCTGCCCAAATAAAGAGCTAGGGTTAGGGTTTCTTATATTGGGCTTTGGACCAAGATTGCTAGCCCACTAGCTCAACTACTTAGCCCTTAGTCCAAATGCAAAACTCTCCTAACCTCTCCATGGAACTTAGCCATCCTCAAGTCAATTAAGACCAACTTAAGTTAGATTAGGGTCCCACACCATGTTATCTAAGTCACCAAGGTCAAAGTCAATTCTAGGTTAGTCTCTTAAGTCACAACTAGTATAAGTCAAAATTAACAACCATCAATCCAATAATTAATCAAATAATTCCAATAAGTCAAAATGACCAAAATACCCCTAGGCTAAAAATGATAAATAAATATCCCAAACACATGGTTAGGCTCTAGGTCAGACAGTCTCTAGGGTTTCACTAGCAGCACATCACAAGTCATGACTTAAAATAGTTTTAAATTGATTAAAAAAATCACCAAAATTAATAGTGTGTTATAAATATCAATAAATAAATGATTATAATTACAAAAGTTCAAAATTACCCTCATTTGGAAAACTGGGTGTTACACATCTAGAACATATAGTATCTAAGACACAATAATATAACTTGTCATCTCCGCATGGAGGAATATAATCACAACTTAATCACATAATTCTTAGGAAGATAAGCATGATGATAAAGATAAAGATAAAGATGAAATAAATAGTCTAAAATGGTGTTGAGTCACAATCACAAGTTCAGAATTTAAAGACATAACACAAGATCCCAAATAAATACTACAAGTCTCAAAATATCAAGCTGGAATATAATCCAGACAAAATCTAGCAAAACTAAGTCACTACAGGCGGTGCGTCCTCTACGAGCACTGGATCCACAGGCAGGCCCTGGTCGTAGACTCCATCTATGCCAAACCCATAGTAGGTCGGGCAGTCTGCATCTAAATCCTCTGAAAACAACGGGGGTTATCCTGTCAGAATATGAGCAAGTACAAACGCCAATAGCAGTTCCATGTGAATTGACAAATACTATAAGAGACAATTATAATGAAATACAAGATAAAATATCAAACTGGAAGTAAAAAACAGTAAAGTGGACTGGATATCATGTCAGGGTGAGATATAAGGTAAAACTGGAATATAAACAGTGAAAAGTAATCTGAGGTATGATGTAAATATAAAAAGAAAGTGCCATAAGATATTAGAGCGTTATGTGATCGGCTTGGGTTAGGATCAGGCTGTTCTATTTGACCGGTAATCACAGAAAATGTATATATAAGGTCAAGTTGGCCAACCTGGAAAGTGAGCACAAGAAATATAGGATATGGTTATACCCTACGTGCAGTGAGAGTGGAGCCAGCACAGGAATAAGTGACAGGATGGGTATTGATCACATAACCTCTAATAACTTCCCAAATCCCCCGAATAGTATAATGGATACAACCATGACATGTCATGATACGAGATTTAAAAGCAGAGGGCCAGTCCACTCCCAAATCGGTGTCCATAGAAGTACAAAAAATAAGATCGAACAATGTACTCATATACCAGGGAAACTAGGAATAACATCTCATGACGAGATCCGATGTATATTTGTCCGTGTAACCTCGTGTCAAGAATTCAGTAAATTACTACAACTGAATCGGATATAGTAGATATCAAGACAATAAAAACTATCAGACTCGCCTGCTGTCCTGAGCTGAGGAAATCGATACTACCAATCACTCAAATGAGCCACGAACGGTCAACTCGCACAACAGTCTCCTAATACTGAATAGATTTTACCAACGTTCTCAGAATAGTCAAATTAGCTAGAATAGTCTACCCATAAGTCAAATTATGGATATAGGGGCAAAACGGTAATTTCAGGCTAAAATGATGTCTGTCGTTGGACTCGCTTTTCACCAAAAAATGTGTCAATATCTACGGTCTCAAAAGCCATCAAACTATATGTCTATGGGTCCGATTTGACAAGACGAACCCAACCGTATGTCCAAAGTTGGATTCCGGTGGGCTGTGCACAAATTCGTCCATTGGATCGGGTCGCAGGCCCGCCAAAGTAGCGTTCCGGTCGACCTTTTCAGAATCGGACCAAACTTGGCATAGACGACCAAAAAATGATATGGTCCTGTTGGCAGAAGTTTCGTTTCGATTTGACGAACGTGCACAAAGTAATTAGAGAATTTCGAAAAAGGCCGATACGGTAAATTTTGACGGATACGCATCAAATTTGTCACGCACAAACGACAAAATCGAGTTCCGTCAAAGCCCACACGTCCGTGAAGTCGATACGCACCTTTCAATGCTGTCGGTTCGCGACCACATCGCCCGGTTTGTCGGGACACATGCCGTATCAGGAAAATTTCCTAAAATTTTAGTTTTCAAAAATAGATTTTTCTCATTTTTGGAAATCAATTTTCGGGACGCATGGTTAATGAAATCAGAAACTAAAAGATGGGTTTTAATCTCGTATATGTTGTCTACAAAGCTGTTCAAATAGTTTTCCATGGTTTGCGATATTCTGGTCGTAAATCGATCGCCAACTTAGGATTTCGGGACGACCTTTCTGTCCTGTTTTTCGTAGTTTTTCGACAACTTCGTGTCAATTTTTCGGACAAAAGGGTTAGCTATATCTGAATCTATTTAATAGTATTCCAAGAGGGTTATATAGGCTACACGTAGGATTTTGCGGATCTCGATTTGATCGAGTATGTACGTAGAAACAAGACAAAAAAGGGAGGTACCTTACTGTTGACACATGCTGCTGTTGCTGCGGGTTCTGTCGCGCGCGTCAGACGGCTCCAGCGGCGCGTTAGGTGCATCATGTATGATCTTCCAATGGAAGAAGTAGAATGGCATCGAAAGCTCATGTATGATCTTCCATTGGAAAGTTGGTAGATCCTTTGGTGCTGCTCCGATATCTGGCTATACAAAACCAGCTGGGTCAGATCCCAGAAAGAGCAAGTGCCACAAAGGAGACTTCACTTAGGAACTAAAACCAGCAATTAAGTGAAGCCTCCTTTGTGGCACTTGCTCTTTCTGGGATCTGACCCAGCTGGTTTTGTATGGCCAGATATCGGAGCAGCACCAGAAGATCTACCGACTTTCCAGCCAGATGGTGACCACTAGAAGGAATCCTGGCAACGAGTGGGTTTATTTTGGCCCTCCCACTCTATTATAAAATTATTCTTTTGAGGCATTTAGCCGCCGAGCAACTGTTAGCTCGTGTACATTTTTACTTACTGTCTGCCTACGGGCTGTAACATGATTGACAGATCCTAGGGTTGATCATATATGACTAAACTCTTGCTAGTCCTCACATTTTATAATGACTAGCTTCATGATCAGCTGAATATGTAATGTTTGGGACGCCTTACTATTGTATATTTGGTGATCTTACATCTTGTAACTTTATTTGCTTGCTTGTGATTGAGACACTAGGCTTGTTCTTGACCATAAGAGACTGATAGATTGTAGTTAAACCCTCATATATCTAGACAGTCGTGACCGTATAGTGAGGTGGATTACATTTCATTATACGTAGCTGGCTATGTCTGCCCCCGCTCTCCAGTATTTTGGTTCTGGGGCGTGACATGGTTTAAGTGGTAGACCATGCAGGTCATTCATACTTGTCATGTCGGGCTAGCTGTCATAACAGCATGTCGTGATATATCATGTCAGTTTATTAGTCAAGAGTGTGCCCACCGAGGGGCCACTATTGTATTCATGGAACAAAAATAAAGTTTACTTATCATAAGCATAAATGTGACATTTTAATTTAATAATAATAATAAAAGAGGACGAGACTGTGGAAAGAGCCATGCGGCAGAGCACATGCGCGCTTATGCGGCTGGGGACTGCGCGCTCATGCGGCTGGAATGAGGACAGGTGCATACGGCTGGGGAAGGAAGGGGGCGCATGCGGCAGCGAGAACTCGAGCTTATGCGGCTGCGGGTGGAAGGCCTTATGCGGCTGGAATGAAGGATCTTATGCGGCTCAGGGGGAGATGAGTATATGCGGCTCTGAGAGACTGGGCATGTGCGGCTAGAAAAGGAGCAGTGCCATGCGGCTGGAGAATCAATAAGTATATGCGGCTGGAGATAGCCTAGGCCTTATGCGGCAGCGAAAGAACATCTCATGCGGCTGGGAATTACCCAAGCCTCATGCAGCTGAAAGTGATTGAGTTCATGCGGCTGAACTACGAAGTTAACTTCATACGGCTGCGGGGGTGATTAGCTTATGCGGCTGGGATACCAACAAGGCCATGCGGCTATGGAGACTTGCCGCATGAAAGTCATGCGGCTGAGGCTACCATGCGGCTCAAAAACTATTCTTCTTCTCCACTGATCCGAGAAGAATAGCCATGAAGTCCATGGCTTCAAAGCTCATAAATCCTTCATCCGAAGTCGGAATTCAGACTTCCATAGGTCAAAATGGGGCAGAATGAAATTCTCTACAACATGAAACCATCAAAACTTGGAAATAACAATATTAAGTAGATCAAAACCCAAGAAATCTGAAAATACTATAAACTTAGATCTACACAAATTGAGCCATGGAATTTAGAAATGCTAAGTACTAAAGTGTGTTAGAATCTCGAGAGAAAGAGAATGGAACAATAAAAACAAAGTTCCTCCATGAAGCAAGCTACACTTGCCTAAGCTCTCTCTCTCTCTCTCTCTCTCTCTCTCTCTCTCTCTCTCTCTCTCTCTCTCTCTCCTGGTGGTTGAAGAAGTAATGGAGGAAGAAGAAGATTAATGAAGAGAGAGAAAGGGGAGTGGGCTAATAAATGGTGATGGGTGGTGGTAGGTAGGTGGGTTGGTTCTCCAACAAAACTGAACCAAGCCTAACCAAATCAAGCCGAACCGAACCAAGATGAACCATAACCAAGCAATAAGACATACAATACGAGACAAAATACGTACACGTATTCCAAAAATACGTAATATGAGCTACGAGCATTACAGCCTCTGCCACCCTCCTCTGTCTCCTCCCCTTCCTCTCCCTCTCCCTCCTCCACTCCCGCCTCAACCTTCCCTTCTCCACAAACCCTAACTCCGATGCAGTCGGACTTCGAGCGTTGTGGCAGGGGCGTTCGAAGGAGCTCGATAGGGACTACTATGGCGAGGTGTCATGCCTTAGTTCCAAAGTACATTGGAACGTAGGATGAGACGATGCCAACTAATATGACCTGGGATAAGTTCCCAATTTAATGGACTTACACAGACGTACTACGCTATGAAATATAATAATCCTACATTATCATATATATGTCTCAATCCACATATAAGAGAATAAAGTAAGAATGAACAATATGTAAAAGTCGGCCGCCCTATAATAAACATGTTCGAGCAAACTCAAGAAAAAGTGAGCTTGCAAAACTATGCTACAACAGCAGATAATACACAATAGAAGGATAACCGAGGAATAATAAGAACAAACATCTAACTACAGTATACCTTAATATCCGACATTGTCCAACATCAGCTCCAGCAAGTCACCATATCAACCAACTCTGTAATCTAGTAGGGAACCAGTTCCTCAGAGGGATGTAACAAGATACAAAATACATGCCATAAAGTAAATGATGTATAAAATTAAAGGTGAACTAACCATGTATGTGAATGCACTTGAGGACAACTCTGGAACGTATGGGTAGGACAAGCTCAATAGTAATCTATGGTATAGCCCCTAGCTAGATACCGTATATATACTGACATATATCATCAACCGACATAGCGTAGCGCTAGCGACCTTCGCCTGATATACCGACAACATATATAATCCCACAATAATGCATACAACGTTATTAAGCTACTAGAAACATTTAATCATAACTCCGTAGTTTCATCCGAAGACTACATTAGACCAAGTTGGTTGTCCCATACGCCTACTAGTGATCCTTCCTGTCCAATGCCAATGCACAGGTCGTGTCTACAAATTGAACATATCATAACTATATGCCAATTCAAATCTAAGCTAGAACTCTCCAAACTATTCATTACACTGTCACACGTGCTTCTTGCATCGATAGTCCGTCGACTACGTATATAAGCCCGTGTCCATCATGAACTCATCCTCACTCACATTGTCGTGTAATAATACGTGTCAAGTTCTGGGATACATAAATAACTCCATAATTTAAGATGGTCCACTAAAACTAAGTCAACAAAACTCACATCGACGCCTTCGTCGACTACACTTGAGGCATTCTCGGACGCGACCTTTACACTACAACTAGAATAGACAAACATGATAATAACATTAACGTTTAATACAATAAAAATTAGGCAAGGTATACTTGATTGGATCTTGAACTATGAGTTGGCAACATCCGAGCTAAAAATTGGGCTTCGGGCCGGGCCTGGTCGAGCCTTTTTGATGGGCTGAGATATGAAGCCCGGTACATCCCGATATACTGGGTCGGGCCAGTCCGGGCCCAAGATTATACGGGCTGGACCGGCATATGGGCTATTTTTTAGGTCCGAGCTCGTATCGGGCTGGGCCAGCCCGGCCCACTTGACAGCTCTAGATGCAATAAGATCAATGTTAGTGTCATAAATAAAATCTGAGGTCCCGGGTTCAAATTTTGAATTTTTTAAGTTAGAAATTATGAATTCGGATGACCAACTTTGGCGTCGAATTCAACCAATCAAACAACGTAATAATAGAATGTAATTTTTTCACAAAAAGAGGGTCATACCAGCTGTGCACAGGAACTGGTGGCTCGTCGAACGGAGCTGCGACAAGGAAGAAACAATTCTGCGAAGTTGGCTCCATGAAATTATCACAAATAAACATAATTTATTCAACCAACTTGGCGACCAGTTTTAACATAGAAAATGGTCGAATTAACAGCTGAAAATTGAGGAGAGGGTAAACCTATGTACCATGATCGCGACGGAAGAATGGGTTGGACAATTCAACGGTCGGATTGTCCAAAAAATGCGTGCTATCCCGCAACACAAATTTTGATATAGAAAATTTTTGTTTCCTATGCACGTCGACGGGATCGGTTCAAAATTGTAAAAATTGCCTATGATGATCGTCGGAGAGGACGATGCCACATCGGAGAGAATGTTTGACACTGCGCTGATCCATCGGGGAGATATTGCTACGGCGGGCCACGCGGGTGGCGGCCACGGGTGGCATACGGTCAAGCGCGAGTGGCACAACGGGACAGCATGGCGCTCGGGATCGCTGCTATGACCAGTGACGGAGCACAACTGCTGCATACGGGAAGGCTGTCGCGTCGTACGAGCTTATCGGGTATTGTTTGGGCGTCGCGATCGTACACGGGATACAACGCGGGAGCGACCTGGCCGGCGGCGAGTGAGGCGCACTCGTACCGGGGGCCCATGGGGTGGTGCTGACATGGAGGAAGGAGGCACACAGGCGCTGCTGCCGGCGAGCAGCTAAGGTGAGAGCCCGCTGTAAAGGAATGAAGGATAGAGAGGGGCTGCAGCACTATCTTGCTCAGTGTACGGCTGGCACGGGGTCGTCGGTACGGCTAAGTAGCGTGCTATCCGCTACTGCTAGCAGGGAGAAAAAGAAAAACAACAATAGCAGGAAAGAGCGGCAGGGACAGCCGCAACAAGAAGGAGAAGAGGAAGGAAAAGAAGTTGAAGAAGATGAGTGAGAAGAAGAAGTTATAGGATGAAATGAATAAGTTGTGGATGAGAAGTAAAGAAGAAGAAAAAGAAGTGTGATTGAGGAGGAGGATGAGTAGGGGAGTGGAAAATCGGGTACTTGTTGGCCCACTGATCATGATCATACCTGATTTGGTCAATACATAAAATATACACAGCTACAGGTATCAAGTCAGAATGTTTGCACCTACTGCTTCAAACATCTCGTCGTCATCAAAAACCAAAAGCGATAGAATCAAGATCAAGACTTTTTACATATTTCTTCCGTATTTTTATCTTTATTTGAGTCTAGAAAAATATGTAAGATTGATCGGATCTGTACTGGCTTAGCTATTTTTCAGTCCACAGAATATAACCTTCCTATCCACAATCTTAACCAAAGTCCACAAACAAAATAGCCCAAAACCCATCAAATTGGCCCAAATCGGTTTTGTTATAACCCTGATCGAACTCGGCCCGAGTTCGGTCAAGACTGTCAAGCTATTTTTAAACTTCCTAAATATCTGTATCCAACGTTCAAATGCGAGATTTTTGCATCCGAGCTCTGTCCGAATTCGGTTCATAAAAATACTATAAATAGATCAGAACTTTCACATTTTTAATCATCACATCTCATTCACTTTCTCTTCTCTCTATTCCTAAAGTGTTTTCTACGAGCTATATACTTTCATATTTAGCCTATACTACTCTTAGCTAAGCCAGTATCAGTTCGGTTCAATCTATAGTTTGGTTTAAAGAGTTGTATCAGAGGCTATCTCATAAAATATTTTTGTTTTCAAACGCCTTATGTAGTCGTCGTACACTCGTCGCCAAGCACGGTGTTGTTGAAGTTGGTCGTGCACTTGTCCTAAAGCACGATGTTGTAAGGATTACAAGCACTCAGTTAAAGCTTATGCCATAGTGGATTAATATCGAGCAAGAGTACTCGAGATTGGACTAGTCCTCCATGAGGGATACCAGTATATATTACTGTATCACTAAGTTTGATTCTTCTTAACTATTTACTTTTACTGTAATTCATATAATGACATTCATATGCTCTTACGTATATTTGATTAGCCATGTTAAATAGTTTTTAAATTGTGATATCTATTCTGCTGCACAAACACACTCTATTCACCCCTCTTTAGAGGTGCTCAATGGTCCTACAATTAGTATCAGAACAGGTTATACATATACATAACCACATAGAGAGTATATATGACAACCACTAAATATATGTTCAATGGTGAAGGACAATCCGCAAATAGGCCTCCACTATTTGATGGAACGAACTATACATATTGGAAAACATGAATGAGTTTTTTTTTTCTTAAGTCACTGGACTTAGATCTTTGGTCGATAGTTATAGATGGTTACAAGAAACTGCCTAGAATACTGATTGATGGTGTTCTAGTAGACAAGCCCCACAATAAGTATACTGAGCATGAAAAGACACATGCTAGTCTAGATGTACGAGCCATCAATGCACTATTCTGTACAGTTGACAAAACTGAGTTCAATTGCGTATCTACATGTGCCACATCTAATGAGATTTGGAGACTTCTTGGGATAACTCATGAAGGAACTTCCCAAGTGAAGGAATCAAAGATCAGTAGATTGACATAAGAGTACGAGGCATTCAAGATAAAACTCGGTGAATCAGTTATACTGATATTTATTCGTTTCCTAGATATTATTAATCCTCTACAATCTCTTGGAAAGGATTACAGCAACCACGAAAAAATCAGGAAGGTACTGCGGGCTCTAACCAAAAATTGGAACCCGAAGGTCACCGGGATAATAGAAGAAAATGACCTCACCACGATGACATTGGAGACACTTATAGGCAAGATCATGACCCATGAGCTGGATTTGCAAGACTTTGAAAAGGCATCCCCTAAAAAAATCTATCACCTTCAAAGCCCAAGCCATAAAAGTCTCATATAATGATACCGATGATGAATATTCTGATGGTGATGAACAGACCCTACTGGTCAAGAACTTCAAAAAATTCTTAAAGTTTGAGGGATCAAACCGAAAGAAGATGGATATCCATGAAAGCAACGAAGAAGATATTATCTGCTTTGGATACAAGAAGTCAGGACACATGAAGAAGGATTGTCCACTAGTAAAGAAAAATAGTCCATATGATCGATCAAGATCGAACAGGAAAGCAACAACTGGTTGAAAGTACGCAAACACCAGCATCTGGTACGAAACTGAGGTCAGTGAATCAGAAGAGAAGGATAGACCCAACAGCAGTGTAAATGTCTATCTGATAGCATATGAAAAGGTATAAGAAAACCCTCTTTACAATGATTTTATATTTGACCAGTTAGAAAATGCCTTCAGCGAACTATTTGAAGAGCACAGAAATGTGTTGGACAAATATAAGCAGTCTCACAAGGAGATTAAGGCATACACAACTGAAGTAGCAAGACTGTCTAATCTTCTTGAAGATATCAAAGAGACGTCTACTACCGGTAACACGGAGGAGAAAGCCAAGATTAGACTGGACTATCATGAGGCTATCCTCAATACATAAAAAAGAAGAAGAAAGAGACTATGTCAAAGTGCAAGAACTATATGACATAGAGAAGAAGAGACACTTGGTTACTGCACAGAGACTCACAGATATGACTGCTAAATTTGAAGAGTCTTGTGTAATCTCTAAAAAGTTGGAGATCAAATTAGACAAACAGGTCACCCCGGTTACACAGCCTAAGGTTAGTCTTAATACTATACATGTACCACAAAGGACTAAACCAAAAAAAGCACATAAGCAACACATTTTTCATAACTATGCTTTCACATACAGGTTTTCAAGAAAGACACAAAAGAAGCATGTCAACACAGAAAAAAGAACACTACTTCAAAAATCATATGCACATACAGTGGTAAATACGGGCACATATCACAGTATTATAGAGCTAAAAAATTAGTTGACACAAATATGCTTACTTGGATTCCTACAAGCTAGACCCTTAAAGAAATGGGTACCAAAGGTTACATCTACCCCTTTTGTAGGTGGACTTTCAACCCTCTCATGCTAAAAGTAAATGGATCCTCGATAGCGGATGTTCGCGACACATGACCAATGATGCATCCTTATTCGCTACGCTATCGATGAAGAGAGAATGATATATTTCCTTTGGTAATAATCTTAGAGGTAACATTATAGGTAATGGTACTGTTGGTATATCTCCCTACCCAGAAATAAAAGACTTTTATCTAGTCACAGAATTGAAACATAACCTGTTGAGCATTAGTCATTTAGCAGATAACAGTTATGGTATCAACTTTGTGAAAGAATATAAATGCTCTATATATAAAATGTCTACTTGTAATCCCATATATAAAAGGATTAGTGTCACTACCACGTTTCCAGATAGTAGTATTTTTGTCATTTTACATTATCTATATTATGTATTTTTTATTTAATTTAATATTATGGTTATATTTATTAGTAGACTAGCCTATTTACTGGACCCGTGGTTAGTGAACCTATTTGGAACTTGTCATGACACTTGGACCTATATTTTAAGTTAAACACAGTTAGACTCATTTAAGTCATAATAGGTCATGAATAGGATTATAACTAATTACCAACTTAGACCAAAAGCTTCCATAGGTTAACCAAACCTTCATGACAACTCAAAGGTGCATTTTAGACATTTTAAATAGGTGAATTAGGGCTTTATGACCAGCCACATAGAGAGAGTATTCATTCACTCCACTTCTTCATTTTGGAGCACAAATCCTAGTTTTAGTGCTCCTCCCAAAACCATTCTCTTTCCTCCATCAAATCACACCAAATCACCCTCAAACCTCTCTGATTCTTTATCCAAGGAGCCAAGGAGCTTGGAGACTAACGATCACTAGAAGAGGAGGACACTAGCTTGAAGGTTGTGTCCATTTGTGCCCCTTTTGGCCATTTCATTGGGAATCCATCTCCCAATAGGTAAAATCTGATATTAACCATTGTATTTGATTCTAAATAGTATAATTAGTTATTTAAAAACCAAATATGCATTAGGGCTACCCATGGGAAGAAGCTTGGGCTTTATTGGACTTATTTGAAGACTTTTACATAGGTTTTTTGTGCCTTTTTTGAGAAAAATCCGAGAATGGTACACCAAGTGTTTGCCATTAGGTTAGGTAGGTCTAATTGGACTTGTTAGAGTATTGTGAGGCTAGTTACGTATCCACAATTGGATACAGTAGGACACGAGATCAATTTAGGAGTTTTGGGGCCTCCTACACTTGTGGTGCACTTGTCCTATTACACATGACACTTGACATTGTTTACAATTAAATATCAAGCACAACAAAATTACAAATGAATTGAACTTGATTGCAAACTCGCTTGTACAAGAAAAAGTCTAGAAAGAAATCCTAGGAAACAATCTAAGTACAATTGTTTAGTTTTGATTCTGGAGGTGACGATAGAGGCTCAAAAAAGTATATCAACTCTGCCTTACTCCTTGGACTATCTGACACGATCCTTGTGCTTGAAGAAATTGCCATTCATAGGTTGCCAGCCTTTTGCATGGGTGTGGTACCCTGCTATTTATAGTAATAGATATCTTGAGCCGTATGGATGGTCGTGTGGCCACGTGGCTACAGCAGCACACAAAGACCCGCTCCTTGGCCGCCAGCTGGTGACTTGTTGAGATTTTGTTGCAACAAATCTGGGTGGTTGAGACTTGGTCAGCCTGCCACGTGTCCCATCGCAAGATAGGATCAGTCTGCTTGAGTCATTTTGAGTCGCATAGGCCTTTCAGTGTTCGACCATGCTGGGCCGCATAAGACTCATGCGGCAGTCTCCCTTGGTCCGTATATAGCTTGGGGACTTTTGAGCCGCATAGTTCTATATTATGGGCCACATAAAGCTCATGCGGCTCAGATTGTAGCTACCCTTGGCCGCATGAAACACATAGATTGAGCCGCATAAAGTTCATGCGGCTCGGGTCGCAGTCCTTTTGGCCGTATGGCCATGTCCAGTCTGGTGGCGTAACATTTTGTCTGATCACGTCTTATCTTCTTTTTTGTCAGAGTGTCAGAGTTGTCAGAGCTGTCAGTCTTGCCAATTTTGACAGAGTTTGTCAGCTTTATCATAATGGTTGATCAGCTTGGCCGCATAAGTAACTATTCTCTCTGCGGCTCAAAAATCAGTCTGGTGAAGATGTGTAACACCCACTTTTCAGAAATAAAGGTAATTTTAAAATTTTATAATTATAATCATTTAATAATTATATTTAAATTATATTATGATTTTTGGTGATTTTTAATTAATTTAAAACTAGTTAAAATATTGAATTGTGATTTTGATGGTTAACTAGTTAAATCCTAGTTTTGCTAAGCCTAGAAACTAACCATGACCAAAGGAGCCTAGTCATGTGATTGGAATATCATACTACTACTTTTTAGCCTTGGAGTATTTTGGTCATTTTGACAATTTTATGAATTTGTAATTTATATTAATTAAATATTGTGCTAATCCTTTAGTTAAGCCTTAACCTAGAAGTTTAACCTAATCTAGATTATTCTTGAGGTTAGAATCATGGTTAGAACATTCCTACTAATTGCCAAGGTTAGTAATATCTAGATATTATAGTAGTAGGATATTTTCCTTAGGATATTTGTGAAAAAGAAAGCCTTGAACCAATAGGAGGACTTGAAATTGGGTGGAAGAGCCCTAGCCACTCACCTACATCTAAACCTAACCCTAATTCATCTAGTGGCCAGCCATACAAGCCCTCCCCCTCCTATAAGTATCACACTTAAGAGCCTTTGCCTCTTTTTGATACCTAGAAAGAACCCTAGTTTGTTCTTTCCTAAACTCCTCCCATTTAATCCAAATTGAGTCCAAATTGAGTCAAATCAATTGCATCATCATCCCTAACATTAGAGGAGACTTGTGGAGGCTTGCTAGCAAGGTTTGAGAACATATGAACCGTAGCAAATCGAGAAAGACATCAAGTCGAGGCTCTTTACATTGAGTTTGAACTCTCAATAGGTAAAACCATACAAACCCTAATAAATTTCTGATTTCTTTCCATAGATGCATTCATTTAGGGTTCTCCTAGGTGTAGCCCAAGTTTGGTAGGAATTCGTGTCCATTTCGTGTCCGTATCGGACACGTATCGGTATTTTTAAATAAGTGTTTGATGAAATGCCACATAGGAAATTATTGTAGTAATTTTCAAAACTAATTACACATTTTTGTAGTGCTACATGTGGGGATTTAGAAACCTAAGACTGAGTTGATTTCTGTTTACTTTTTGTGTCCAAATTGGACACGCACCTCATGTACGAGACACCGTACGAGGCTCGTACGGCTCCCCGCTATTTCGAGTGTCCTAGCGGACACGACACAACACCATGTGCCATGAAACTTCATGGACACGTAGGGGCACCCACTGACATCATGTCCATGAAATTTTATGGGTCCTCGTTCAGTGTGTGCGATGAAATCGATCGCGTACTGACATTCCACTATCTCATGCACACTGTGCATATCCCCTGCTGCTCGGGGTCGACACAGGACACAACACGACTTCATATGACACAATTTTTGGTGGACACGAGGGGGCAATATCTGACATGACATATACAAAGTTTGGGCTGACATGGTTGAGTATTCGCAAAGTTATTGATTCCACAGTGGTCGCACACACGCACACACACGCGAGAAAAACCCCACTGATACGGGCTTAGACACAAAACTGGACACCACTTAGACACAATCTACCTAGACACACAGATACCCTGACACCTAGGCTACCTACTAACATGACCACGAGACACGTGGTTGGACACGATGTGTCCTACAGGACTCTACACGCGCGCACGGGATAGTGCCTATGCACAGTTCCGACACACATTGACACCTTGGGATTCAACATTATTGGGATACGTATTGGACACATTGTGGACACATATATGTAGACACACCTAGGTGGCACCTCTTCACACATGTTCCACACACTATATACCCCTGTGCACACACTCTTGACCCCCTGCATGTTGATATGGTGTTCAGGTTTCACATATATATAGGTGTGGCTTGTATTTTGTTTGGGGCTTGCATATATAGGTATATGCATCTCTGTTGTGTGTGTGTTCTTAATATATGAGTGTTTGTGAGTAGAGAGTGTTGGTATATTTCTCTGATCATCAATAGGACATATGAACTTGTATTAGTTGAGTTAGAGAGGGGCTCATGTTGTGTGTATGTGTGATGAAATGATGATCATCAATTACAACAGAAAGCATCAATAGGAATAGAGATATGTATAAGGCCTATCATTTCTCTGATACTTGAGTTGGGTTATGTTGAGTTGTATTTATATGTGTGTGTGGGAGAAAAGGTGCTGGTAGCTTTGTGTGGTAGAGAGGGATTTAGGTTTTACAAGTACTGTCCATTCAACCTTAAGTTCAGTCCACTTTAGTTTATATTGCCAGTCCTTCGAATTTGAGTATTAGTCCCTTGGCATATATCACATGTATCAGTCCTATTTGAACAATCACGTTTAGTCCCAGTTTTATATGTGTAGTGACATATAATTCATTTCATATAAAACTGTTCTGTCCATTTTCTTTCAAATTGTTCAGTCCATATAATGTAAGATTCAGTCACATTCCTTTTGATGTTCAGTTTTGTTCATTCAAGAGGAGTACAGTCCATCAGTGGGTAATGTAGGATATGTAGATAGACTATATGATCAGTGTGTGGTTTCATGAGAGATTAGAGAGTGAGGGCCACTTGGCCATGTCCTTGTGATTGAACCCATGTATCATTGGGAGTGAATTTAGGAAGGTTTGGCTATTAAGGGTATTCTAGTGTAGGCTTAAGTATATAATTTTAGAGATAATGTAGAGATTGGATTAGATATTATATATAGGTATTTTATTGGTAGAAAGTATATTTATATGTTTTAATTTATACCCTTAAATGCAATATTACTAGTGAGTAAAAATTGGTTGATACCCTTAAGGTTGTATTTGTGGATTAAGGAATGTCCATATCCTATAATAGCTTAGTTATGCTTATTAGGATATCCCAATAAGCTTGATATGAGAGATAGAGTATATATATATATATATATATATATATATATATATATATATATATATATATATATATATATATATATATATATATATATATATATATTTTTTTATATATATATATATATATATGTATATATATGTCAATTAGATATAGTTATATGTTGTGAGAATTAGGAATTGTTAGTGTATTGAGTGATTTATAAGTCTCACTATAAATAAGTAGAACCCTAGAATTGACCAAGGTTGACCCAATAGTTCAAGATTAACTAGAGTTGACCAAAAGTCAATATTGAGTCTATATGTGACCAATTGACCTAGCTTGACTAGAGTTTGACTTAGTTGACTAAGATTGACCTAGTTGATCCAAAACCCTAGAAGTTTGACCTAGCTTGACTTGAGGGTTGACCAGGGTTGACCAAGTTTGACTTTAACCTAAATTGACCTAGATTGGCTTAGAAATCATGTAGATTGCATCGTAATGTTCTATATTATCATTCTGGACATGTTATAACCCATATTGCTCTATTTAGGACATTGTGACTCCGGTGCAGACATCTGATATTATACTACTCTTTTCAGAGTGTCAGGCGAGTACATTATCTGATAGTTCTTTCATTTACTTGTCAATTACTATACTTCAGTTCTAGTTAGTTCTATGTGATTCTCTGTTACAATACGTATTGGCTTTCTGAATTCATGCATGCAACACACATACTTTACTTGTCTGGCCCTACTATTCGAACCACCTATTCGCATCTTTATGTGCTGGTTGGACTTGAATTCGTCTTATGTGTTGGATTATGAATTCATTTGTATTAGACTGTGCCGGGAAATACTGATTAGACATGTAGATATTTCCCACTATTCGAATCACCCCTCTGTGAATGATATTCGAACGATAGCCATCCCATACTTGGCCAGGTGTGCGATGTCCCGTATTACCCTTAGCTGTTTACATGTCTATCTCAGTATTTTAAAACACACTTGGAGGATTAATTCGAATCATCATTAGAACATCATGTGAACTATTATTCGTACCACCTTATTCGAATCACCTTATTAGAACAATGATTAGAATCACATTCGACTCATACTGTACTGGAATCACATTCGACTCATCTTGTATTAGACTCACATTAGGATTAAACTTGACTCATATTATACTGTCTAGACTTATATCATGTTACTCTAGTTCAGCTAGATCTGGTTTTACAGTCTTTTTTGCCATGTTTCTTCTCTTGTTTGGTTACCATACTTCCCTTGTACCTTAACTATTTTTCTATATCATTACTCGTATAAACTACCTTGTTCATCAATATAACTATCTATAACTGCTTATAGTTCTTTGTCATTTACTTGGAATTTCTTGATGAGTTATGATCGTTCCTGTCCTGACTGGACCTGTTAAAAATATTACAAATGATTGCCCTGAGGACATTTGCCCTACTTGCCTTGGAGCAATAGATGGCTTAGCTACCTTTGTCCCTGACACTCATGAGTGATCGGAAGACTAGCTAGTAGACTTGGTTTAGTTTTCATGTTTTAGAACTTGAATTATAATAACTTGAGATATGAGTTTGTATTTGAATTTGTTTGAGATATTATTATTTAGTAGTTTATATTTGTTGTTGTTTAGTCTTTAGTTATAAACTTCTGTGTTATCTTATCGTGCTTAGACTGTGATTGAGATTTCATTATATCTATACTTGTCCTCCGTAGAGCTGTCAAGACGGGCCGGCGGGGCGGGCCGGCCCGTAACCCACCATAACCTACCATTTGTCGGGGCGGGGCGGGCTGATCCACCATTTTGGCAGGCTGAAAAAATTCTAACCCAGTCCAACCCACTAGCGAGCCGCAGGCTAGGAGGGCCGGGCCGCTGGCTAGACGGGCCGGCCCGCTTAATTTTTTTAATTTTTTTATTTGTTTTAGTTTCTTAAAAGAAAAAAAATTATATATATAATATTTTTTACTCACTTTCATATGCATCAAATTACAAGTAAAATACAAGAAACATTATAATAGTAGATATTTCTTTAAAACTCCTTCATTCATGTAATAAATGACCAAATTTAATATTTCATACGTACTCATTACTTGCATTAAATGAAATTTTTATCATTTATTATACATATCTCATATATGTGCTAAATGAAAAAATAGACGGTGGGCCAACCCACTTGGCCCGCGGGCTAGCCCAGCGCGAGGCGGGCTACTTGCGGGGCGGGCCGCCTAGGCTCGCCTGTTTGGCGGGCTCCTAAATGCTCGGTCCAACCCACCTTTTTGGCAGGCAGGGCCGGCCGCCCCAACGGGCTTAGCCTATTTTGACATCTCTAGTCCTCTGTTCGGAGTTGAGATTTTGGCAAGTAAATTATATAATTGCGTGAGTTGTTGATTAGATAGTAACCTAGGACAGCGTTCTACCGCCGACACTGCGACGTAGGCTGGACGTGCCCACTTCTCGTGTCCCTACACTGGGTGCGGGTCATGACACATTTTTAGTGGTGGCCCATACAGGTCAAGTTTATGTAGTGGTATTCGAACTAGAGTATCACTACAGCCTGCGATAGGATTGAGAGATAGGCTTTAACGGAGAGGTACTCAATCATAGTTAGAAAAAATTTAGCTTCAATTCAAGCCATCTACACATCTTACTGATTTGCCTTCTTTGAAATAAACTGTCCTCCTTTGATTATATCGATTCCTGCTCAGTATTGGCTCCCTTGTTTGATCAGGATGGTAGAGACACGATCACATCGCTCTGGTACAGCAGCAGCTGGAGAGGGGTCTGCCACCTCTCGTCCAGTACAGTAGGATGCTGGGACTGTAGCACCTTCTGTTTCTGATCAGACAGGAACAACTGCAGCCTTTGGAGGTATGCCTCCATATGTTCGGAGGATGACCCTAGTTATTCCTGAGAAGTTTCAGCATCAGCAGCCACCTGCAGGATTGGTCACCAGCTGGTACAGACGATAGTGGAGATGGTGAGCATCCAGGGGCCAGCATAGACACATCAGTACCATCAGAGGACGTCGGGTATTCAGGAGTTTCAGAAGATGCATCTGAGGGATTTCCTTGGTATAGAGGGCATCTACTATGCGGATGACTGGATAGAGCACATTGAGGAAATATTTTGACCGGCAGAAATACCAGTCCGACTTCAGATAGAGGCGGCAGGCAGCCAGATGAAGGACTTGGCCTGCACCTGGTACCAGACAGACCCCCAAGTGGGAACCGAGGGATAGACTTGGGAAGCCTTCAAAGAACTGTTCAAGGAACAGTTCTTCCCAGACGTAGCACTTGGAGGCATAGAGGCACAGTTTGAGAGCCTGGTTCATGGGAACCAGACAGTCGAGAAATATGCTGGAGAGTTCTGCCGGATGGGCAGATTCATTGAGGACCTGAGCGAGAAGACGAAGGCGAGGAAGTTCCACAGAGGTTTGATCAGAGAGGTTCGATCATTGACTAAGAGTGACCGTGATGCTATCTTCGCGAAGATCTTGGCAGGAGCTATGGCGGCAGAGGACAATCTGGGGCTGAAACTGAAGAGAGGTCGGGACTTTCAGGGAGCTAGCAGCAGCGGAGGCCAGGCCAAGAGGCCTCACGTACAGATTCAGCATATGCAGGCACCAGTGAGAGTACAGCAAGCACATCATCAGCCTAGAGGACAGGACCGCAAGGTGCAGACTTATGCTTACTGCAAGAGGGCAGGGCACGCTTGGAAGACTTTTTATAGGAGACAGAAGGTTTGTTTGTTCTATGGATCCGCTGCTCATCAGGTCAGGGATTGTCCTATTGTACCCGCATATGATGGAGCAACGGGTCAGAGAGAGGGAGTTAGGCCACCTGTAGCGCAACAGCATGCTCATAGGGGTGGAGCTTTTGCACTGGCAGTCGAGGAGACTGACGCTGTAGGTGATGGGTTAGCAGATTTGTCCTTCTTGTTCATCTTCTCCACCTTCATGTATAATTTCCATTAGTACCTGCCAGGATATGCTTGTGATATGCTAGATAGTATAGTTACCCTGTTCAAGACTGTGGAATCACGACCAGTAGGACTGTGTTTTCATGTTATCTATTGACCTTGATTGTTAGGGGTTTGACCTAGAAGGGGTACGATCATCTTAATTTTGAGGACAAAATTTTTCTGAAGGGGGTAGAATTGTAACACCTACTTTTCAGAAATAAGGGTAATTTTGAACTTTTATAATTATAATTATTTAAGGCTTAATTGCACTTTGCTACCCTCAACTATTCCGCTTTTTCAACTTGATAACCTAAACTTTTTTTTGTAACAAGTTGATACCTCAACTACTATTTTTTTTCAACTTGATACCTAATTTTTCAAAAAACCCCAAAATGCCCTTATCCCTTCCCTCTTCCCTTCTTCCCTCCCCCCCTCCCCCACTCCGGCCACCCCTACCCTCCGCCTCCCCTCTGGCCACCCCCCTCTCCCACGCCGGCCAACCCCCCCTCCCGCTTCAGGCACCACCGTCGCGGCGGCGGCTGCTGCTGCTACGGTGGCTGCTGCGACGGCTACTGCTGCTGCGACGGCGGCTGCTGCTGCCGCGGTGGTCGGCTGCGGTGGGGGTAGGGGGGTCGGCCGGGTGCGGGAGAGGGGGGTGGCCAGAGGAGAGGCGGAGCGGGAGGGAGGGGGTAGCCGGAGTGGGGGAGGGGGTGGGGAGGGGAGTAATTTTAATGTTTGAACAGGAGTATTTTCGTCCTAAAATTTTTTTGGGTATCAACTTGTTACAACAAAAAGTTTAGGGTATCAAGTTGAAAAAGCAAAATAGTTGAGGGTAGCAAAGTGCAATTAAGCCATTATTTAATAATGATATTTAAATTATATTGTGATTTTTGGTGATTTTTAATTAATTTAAAACTAGTTAAAATATTGAATTGTGATTTTGATGGTTAACTAGTTAAATCCAAGTTTTGCTAAGCCTAGAGACTGACCATGACCAAGGAAGCCTAGTTATGTGATTGGAATATCAAATTACTACTTTTTAGCCAAGGGGTATTTTGGTCATTTTGACAATTTTGTGAATTTATAATTGATATTAATTAAATATTATGCTAATCCTTTAGTTAAGCCTTAACCTAGAAGTTTAACCTAATCTAGATTAGTCTTTAGGTTAGAATCATGGTTAAAATATTCCTACTAAGTGCCAAGGTTAGTAATATCTAGATATTATAGTAGTAGGATATTTTTCTTAGGATATTTGTAAAAAAGAAAGCCTTGAACCAATAGGATGACTTGAAATTGGGTGGAAGAGCCCTAGCCACTCATCTACATCTAAACCTAATCCTAATTCATCTAGTGGCCAGCCATACAAGCCCCCCTCCTATAAGTATCACACTTAAGAGCCTTTGCCTCTTTTTGATACCTAGAAAGAACCCTAATTTGTTCTTCCCTAAACTCCTCCCATTTAATCCAAATTGAGTCAAATCAATTGCATCATCATCACCAACATTAGAGGAGACTTGTGGAGGCTTGCTAGCAAGGTTTGAGGACATTTGAACCGTATCAAATCGAGGAAGACATCAAGTCGAGGCTCTTTACATTGAGTTTGAACTCTCAATAGGTAAAACCCTACAAACCCTAATCAATTCCTGATTTCTTTCCATATATGCATTCATTTAGGGTTCCCCTAGGTGTAGCCCAAGTTTTGTAGGAATTTGTGTCCTTTTCGTGTCTGTATCAGACACGTATCGGTGTTTTTAAATAAGTGTTTGGTGAAATGCCACATAGGAAATTATTTTAGTAATTTTCAAACATAATTACACATTTTTGTAGCCCTACATGTGGGGATTTTAGAACCCAAAGACTGAGTTGATTTCTATTTACTTTTCGTGTCCAAATTGGACACGCACCTCATGTACGAGACACCGCACGGGGCTCGTGCGGCTCCCCTGCTGTTCGAGTGTCCTAGCGGACATGACACGGCACCATGTGCCATGAAACTTCATGGACACGTGGAGGCACCCACTGACATCATGTCCATGAAATTTTATGGGTCCTCGTTCAGTGTACACGATAAAATCGATCGCGTACTGATATTGCACTATCTCGTGCACACTGTGCACATCCCCTGCTGCTCGGGGTCGACACAGGACAAGACACAGCTTCATATGACACGATTTTTGATGGACACGAGGGGGCAATGTCTAAAAGGACACATACGAAGTTTGGGCTGACATGGTTGAGTATTCGAAAAGTTATTGGTTCCACAGTGGTCGCACACACGCATGCACACGCAAGAAAAACCCCACTGATACGGGCTTGAACATGAAACTGGACACCACTTAGACACAATCTACCTAGATACACAGATACCCTGACACCTAGGCTACCTACTGACATGACCACGAGACACGTGGTTGGACACGATGTGTCCTACAGGACTCTACACGTACGCACGGGATAGTGCCTATGCACAGTTCAGACACACATTGACACCTTAGAATTCGATACTGTTGGGACACGTATTGGACATATTGTGGACACATATGTGTAGACACACCTAGGTGGCACCTCTGCGCACATGTTTCACACACTATATATCCTTGTGCACACACTCTTGACCCCCTGCATGTTGATATGGTGTTCAGGTTTCGTATATATGTAGGTGTGGCTTGTGTTTGTTTGGGGCTTGTATATATAGGTATGTGCATCTCTATTATGTGTGTGTGTTCTTAATATATGAGTGTTTGTGAGTAGAGAGTGCTGGTATATTTCTCTGATCATCAATAGGACATATGAACTTGTATTAGTTGAGTTAGAGAGGGGCTCATGTTGTGTGTATGTGTGATGAACTGATGATCATCAATTACAACAGAAAGCATCAATAGGAATAGAGATATGTATAAGGCCTATCATTTCTCTGATACTTGAGTTGGGTTATGTTGAGTTGTATTTATATGTGTGTGTGGAAGAAAAGGTGCTGGTAGCTTTGTGTGGTAGAGAGGGATTTAGGTTTTACAAGTTATCACTCCCCGATCCTGGAATACGTATTTTAATACGTAAACCGATAAAATTATATTTACCTTGTATTTATACTATATTTATTATGCTGTGTTTCTTCATGCATTTCCCAAAAATATTTGACAAAATATTATTTCCTAATTTATTTTTTGCATTTGGGCCTACAGTTTTGGCTCATTTGGGTAACCCATTCTTGGTTCACCAATGGTTCATCATGAACCCTTTGGTTCATCATGAACCCATGGGTCCAAGATCTATATATATAACTCATCTCATTTACTTCCTCCACCAACCAAATATTTCTTCCACCAACCAAGGCAAGTACCAACTTGCTCAAAAGATGGATCCATAATTTTGTCAATAATTTCTTACAAAATTATTTGCCAAAACATGTTCTTCTTCTCAATCTATACTAGTTTAGAACTTGAAAATTTCTATTTGAAGCTTTGATTTTTGTAGATCTAGGTTTTAATCATTTTTGGATTTTGCATGGTTTGATCTACTTTAGTTGGATTTTATGGGTTTTTGATGCTTCCATGTGGAAGAGCATTCAGTTTCACCCAAGTTGGAACTTTGGAAATCTGGATTTGGAGTTCGGATGGCCAAGTTATGATGCTTTGAAGTTTGGGTTCAGTCATGGTGTTCTTGCTGTTTGGAGAAGACAGTGAACAGTGTGCTCCGTTTGAGCATGCTTTCTGTTGGAAGCGTGTCTCTCCTTGAGCTTGCGTGACTTTTCACGCAGCTCTCTCCTTGAGCCTGCGTGACTTTTCACGCAGCTCTCTCCTTGAGCTTGCGTGACTTTTCACGCAGCTCTCTCCTTGAGCCTGCGTGACTTTTCACGCAGCTCTCTCCTTGAGCCTGCGTGACTTTTCATGCAGCTCTCTCTCCTTGAGCTTGCGTGACTTTTCACGCAGCTCTCTCTCCTTGAGCTTGCGTGACTTTTCACGCAGCTCTCTCCTTGAGCCTGCGTGACTTTTCACGCAGCTCTTTCTCCTTGAGCTTGCGTAACTTTTTACGCAGCTCTCTCCTTGAGCCTGCGTGACTTTTCATGCAGCTCTCTCTCCCTGAGCTTGCGTGACTTTTCACGCAGCTCTCTCCCTGAGCCTGCGTGACTTTTCACGCAGCTCTTCCCTTGAGTCTGCGTGACTTTTCACGCACGCTGCCTTGAGTGAGCCTGAGTGAGCCTGCGTGACTTTTCACCCCTTGAGCGTGCGTGCTTTTGTGCGTATGCTTTTTGATATTTTATTAGATATTATATGCCCATTTTATATCCTTACGCCTTTTGTCCCGAGCATGATATGAGCACTAATGTGACCCCGGAGAACAAAGTGTTCCTACCTGATACATGTACCTGAATGTCCCAGTTCTTGTTCATGCTCGACAAAAGACTCGTAACTCCACGTGGCGTATTTACAATGATGCATTACACTAAGGAGGGTAGAACATGTTGACATACTGATTGACATGGATCCTCTTTGGGGTACTCGTACTAAAGTACGACTTTAGGAGGATAATCATGCAGGCCACAGCCTGTGAGTCCAAGATTTCACCTAGGGTTAAATTAGGCAACTAAATATACTAGATGTATGGGGAGGGCAAATTCCCGAGATCGTGTTACACCAACCGCCTTGAGATATTGTCTCGACGTGCCGGCTGGTCTCCACGGATACTGTGTCATCTGCAACGAGTGGATGACTGTATCCGATTAATTCCTGCTATATATTATATGTTTTAGCAAGGTGGCCTTACGAGGGACCTGTGCTCAATCATACCTGTCTACGCGAACCCCTGGGTTGGCTAGCCTTGCTGGAAAGATACGATCTGAGGATTTCTACATAACATGATGCGAGGATAACCTCGTCCCACTAGAAACTCGTAGACTTGATTGGCCGTGAAAACGACTTGCTTGTACCCTATTACCTTCCGTGAATAACTGAGGGAAGCGGACTGTCATGGTACGTGATCCAACCCATGTTCTTGTTTGATTGTTGGGTTGGTTATCGTACTATGACAGGTTGTGGACCGAAGTTATGAACGAAAGACTTATTCTGATTGGGGAGTGCTACTTCTGTGAATGACTGAGGAACATGGTCTATCATGGTACATGATCCAACCTATGTTCTTGTTTGATTGTTGGGTTGGTTATTGTGCTGCGATAGGCTATCGACCGAAGTCACGATCAGGAGATTTTATTGTTTATACCTTTTAACTTATGTGAAAGTTATAGAGTACGACACGTCCCGACTCCATGCGGCACCTTTTGTCCTTGTTTGGTTGTAAGGGTGCCATATGGGTTCGAGGATGTTGCGCTACCATATAATAGTAGCATAAGTATTACTATTATCAATCATTCTATTTTAACTGGGTTTTTAATCTTAACTCTTGTGCCCCTTTGGCGGTACTTGCTATTCGGGGCTGACCCCGCTGGTTTTGTTTGGCCAGATCCCGTAGCAGAGCTGGAGGACACGATATTTCTCCCTGACATCCATGGTGCATACTAGGAGCATGGCGGTTCAGGGACTCGAGTGGATTTCTTCTCCACCACTCTTGCTTATACTGTTGCGGCGTTTAGCCACCGGCACCTGTTAGCCGGATTACTTGATATTTTGTGTCAGTACATAATTGTAATTAAACAGACTGCAGCTGTGTATAATTTTGTACTCATGACTCTCTGAGATAGCTAATTTATAAAGCTAGTCTCTTATGATCATTTTGATGAAGCGTCGGGGACGCCTTACTGCTTTATCTTTAATGTTCATTTATTTGCTGATGTGATTTGATTGATTGAGACATAGAACTCTGTGGGACCATAGGAGACTTGATTGTAGCATGTACCC
>JANAVB010007141.1:0-20970 GCA_029216955.1 Iris pallida | reverse complement strand
AGGAGGGGGGCTCGGTGGTGGTATTGAAGGCTGTTGCTTGGGAGGGGGCTGCCGAGAATGGTGGTGGTGGTGTGCTTCCAGTTGGAGGAGGATGAGAGAAGAAGATGGAGAAGAATATGGTGAAGGGAAAGACATGGGGGTGGCTGCGGGTTAGAGGGAGGGAGAGTGGGAGCTATAAGAGAGAGGTGATGAGAGGAGGAAGGAAAGAGAGAGGCTGAAATAGAGGGAGGCTGTTACTTGTCGGGTAGATGGGGTTAGAGTGAGAGAGAGGATGGTGATGGTGATGGAAGTGTGTTTTGTATAGGGATGGTGATGGGGATGGTGATGGTGATGTGTGTGTTTAATATGGGGTGATTTGAAAAAGAGGGAGCGAGAAAAGAATGATGGCTATAGAGAGAGGGGGGGTGTGGTGTCGGGTATGGGGGTGAGAGAGAGAGTATGGTGATGGTGATGGAAATGTTATATAGGAGAGGGTGTGATGGTGTTGTGTGGTTTTGGTGTTTGGTGTTTTATAGAATTTGTAGGGTATTGTGTGTATAGTATGATGTAGGGGAGATGTCATGTTGCTTGGGCTGAGTCCCGATGGGTCGGGTTAGGTCATAATTGGGTCTAATTGGTTCCCAGTAATTAAAATAACTTAAATTAGTCGATTATAATTACTGATAATAAATAGCACACGGGGACTCAATTGGATGTGACACAAGTGGCATGTGTGTGTAGTAGGCTCAGAATTGTCCGTGTCCATAACTTGGGTCGAACAGTTTGGGTCAAAATGGCGTCTCCAATACAAGTTGGAATTAAATGTGACTCGATGGAGTAAATCGGGATTGGATCAATTGTCCGGAAAGTTGTACGATAAAAATGAAGCACAAGAGAGTGTGTCTGAGTAGGACACGAAGGTCATGGGCGTAGAGCGTCTCGAGTAGATCAGGTATGACAATTGGTTTGGAGAAAATGACTAGTGTTGTGCTCCTAAATTAAAAGTCACGGTAAGCTGCACACGATGATCAAAAATAAAAGTGAAAATTTAATAATAATTCAAATAGCCTAATTTGACCCAAAGTTCTGCGATGCAAATAGAGCACAAGGGAACAACTTTGGGTGGGACATGTATATCAACAGGAAGATAAATTTGTCTAGATCAAAAATTATAAAGAGCATTTCGAGGGAATGACATCTTGTCACGACCCGCTCCCGAATAATCGAACACGAGTCGGACACGCCCAGCCTTCGTCGTTAGACATGACGAAGTAAGCTGTACCAAACTAGGGAAATCTAACCAGATAATCATAAATGTATATAATCACAGCATCTAAAAACGTATCCCAGAATGATCACCATAATCCAAAATTCTATGTATATAAATGTACGAGTCATCAAGAATGAAATGTACTATGAATTCTAAAGACAATATCTAAGAGTAAAGCTAACAGTCTAAACCTGAAACCTCAAGCTAAGTCATGACCCATCCTGCTCAGCTAAGATCCCGGGCTCTGGCCCATTTAGTAGAATGGTATCCTGCAAGTATACCTGCTACTTATCCAGTCAGGAGCGTAGGAAAGTACAGTTCTAGGTAATGAACAAGAACAAGATATGAAAATGAGTACAGAAGAACATGAACTATAAAGTACATGAAAAGAACATGAAGGTACATGAATGTAAGTACAGGAAATAAAGTACAAGAATATAAAGTACAGGAAAGTAACTATGAACCTGAAGTACAAGACATGACAAGTGCACCATGTTTGAAATACAACTAGCTCATGTGACCGGCTGGAGGTAAGCACATGAAAGTACATGAATGGTACGACTTAGGGCCCGCGTGCACGATGCGAGGCCTAAGCTAGGCACATGAGTATAGTAACCGGGATTGGTCACATGGCTAGTGTATTTTTCCACCCGACACAAGTAAGTACAAGAACAGGAGTACAGGAGTACAGGGTATTGTGTCATGACGTGTCACAGGAAAAGTACAAGAATATAAATGCACAAAACCATAGAAAAGTACTTGCCTTGCTCCAGGAAAGTACGGGTAAAGAAGCTGATCTGTGTATCCACCGATTAATGATATGGATACAAGTTGGTTAAGGTCTAAATCATGGTATTTGCTAATCAAATCTACTAATTAACTATTTAGTTTATTCTAGTCGAACATACATGTATAAGTAGTAAAATATATTATATCTTAATAGTATTAGACCCAAAGCTTACTAGTAACTAATTATGGAAAGATATTAACTATATACTAACCAATTATCTTAAGCAAGAAAATATTTAATAAGTAATATTAGCTAAATATAATTTAGCAACATTATTCTTCGTAAATACTACCAAGGATATGAACAATATTGTACTACAATTATATTAAGGAAATGTAAGAATAATCACTAGCAAATGGAAAGCCAATAATCAAACCCAGCCTTCTTACCCCTACAGACTACTTCGAGTTTTAGTACTAAAACCTTCAACATAATATCTATACCAGCCAAAATCCATCCCAACAACCACATGGAAATTCAACTCGATCACAAAATCTCCTCTCCATTTCAACCCAAGCTCAGGATCACAACTCAGCAACATTCAGAAAGTGCTGCCAACCCACCAAGGTCCCACAATATACCCAAACATTGTTCCCAGACAATTTAAAATCTACACAACATGGATAATCTTCAGCACCTACATATATAATCACTATTCCTATATAAACACCCCCACAGTATAACACAAATCACGATTAAACTCATGAGAGTCTACACAACAAACCAAAAAACTATACAGAATCCAGCCCAGTTGAATTTGAACCTAACGGCTACTCAATTGTCCACACACACCAACCCAAATCACCAAATCAGAAGGCAATCAAGCCAAGAAATTATACAAAATAATGAAGGAACTACAAACTGATAACAAAATCAATTGTTAGGAATTGCTACATGCATCCCAACGGCTACATCCTCTACTCTCGCAGTTCGAAAAGTCAAGTAAAGATATACAACCAAATCGAAATCCAACACAAAGAAATTCATTACTGTCGACTCCAATCAATCCCATGGACCAAATTAGACACAATCGGCATAGGGTACGCACGCGAACTGAACACGCTTGAGGGGTTGGACATGAACATAGACGGCCACGCACATGCGAACACGGCACCACATCCCTGGGTATTTACCTACATAATAATCTGCAGCATTAAATTCCACAGCAATCTAGTTTAAAGAAAATTTACCTGAAGAGAAGAGTACAGAAAAACGAGGACTCGAACCAAGTGTCCGACACTGCTCCCCGCACTTTCTGGATTCAAACGACCCTGGTTTGAGCATTCCATCAAACACTTGGTTAGAATTGATCCAAGAAGAGCATCTCCAATCGCCTTGAATCAGTCACTCGAAAATTCTGCAGAAATGAATAAAAAAGTGGAGAATTACTCCTCGAATTGGTTCAATCAACACCTTGATCAACCAACCAAAATAATTCAAAGACATCAAGACAAAGGAACTTCGGATCGACTCACCTGAACGGCTCGTTGAGTGATCGAAGGATGGATCAAGCACTTCGATCGATCGATGCTCTCGAAGATCGGCTCGGATTTGTTCGAACAAATCGAGATATGTCGAAATCTATTGATCGACAACGATCTAAATCCCACTGTTGATAGATGGTCGAGACAGCGTCGCCTAGTGTCGTCGGAGAAGGAAGTTTGCCGTTCACTGGTATTGAATCATCAGCCGTCCGCCGTCGTCGTCGTCGGTGAGACGCCGTCGGACACAGGGTGAAGCCGACGTCGTCATCATCGCGGGACCTCGTCGTTGTGGAAGAGGACGGTGAGCTCGCGCGAGAAAGGATCGCCGGGGAAGAAGCGCCAGGTCGCCGCTGCTCTAGGTCGGTAGACTGAAGAACAGGAGAGAGAGATCGGAGAGTGATCTGAAAAATAAATTGGTACACACTCTCTCCTCCACTCGGTTAATATGAAAGGAAAATTGTAATTTTTCACTAAACCCCCGCCCTAATACATTTTCTATCAGTCCCTCCGCAATAGATTTTTACTCGAAAAGGCCCTCTTCTTTTTCATTAATTGCTAAGAAGTCCAATTTCAGTTAGAAATTTGTTAGAAGATTTAAAAAAATGGGGACCACACTAAATTAATTTGAAAATTAGTTCCTTGCCAAAAATCAAATCTACCTCCAAAAGTAATTATGAAATATTTATTCAGAAAATATTTAATCAAGAATTATTATTCATTTATAAAATCACAAGAATATTAAGTTTGAAAAAAATGACTATTCCTCAAAATAATCACAAACTAATATTTTAAAATTTTAAATACCATAATGTCATAAAATCAGGAAAGTGGGTTACAAATCTCTTCCCCTTGAAAAATTTCGTCCTCGAAATTCGAAGACTCACAAAATAAATCTCAATAAATCACAAAAGAGATCAACACAAGTCATTTATTGAAATCAGATTTTTTTTAAATACTAGAATATAATCAAGCAACAGACTAGGATAGCGCTCTTGTATCTCGTCTTCGCGCTCCCATGTGGACTCTCCTGGAGAGTGATGTCTCTTCATGACTCGAACAAACAGTATAGTCTGGTTCTGCAGTTGTTTCTCTCCTCTCTGATCAAGGATCTCTACAGGCTGCTCCTCATATGTCAAGCTTGTACCCGCCTCTAGCTCTGAATAGTCCACTACATGGCTCGGATCTAGAATGTAGCGTCGAAGCTGGGATATGTGGAAAACATCGTACACTCCCTCCAAGCTAACTGGAAGTGCTAGTCGATAGGCCACCTCGCCAATCCGTGTCGTCACGTCGAAGGTCTCGATATATCTGGGGCTGAATTTCCTGCCCCTGCCGAAACGAATGATGCCTCTAGTCGGTGAGATCTTCAGGAATACTCTATCTCCAACCGTGAACTCCAGTGGCCGTCTGCTGCTGTCCGCCCAGTACTTCTACCGATCATGTGCAACTCTGAGACGTCTTGAGCCTTTGAGATCAAATACGATAATTACACACAAGAAGTTAAAATAACACGATCTAACAATGATAAAAAATTAAATAGGCACGTGTAACGCCCCAGACCCAAAATACGTAGGACTAGGATACGTATACATGCCAGCTACGCATCGAGAGGACTCCAGCCCAGCTCGAATACGTATAAGCTGTCTGGTTTCTAAAACAATCTACAAATATCTCAATCCACTAAAGATAAACTCTTGTATAAACCAAGTAAACTAATGCTGGTCAGACATTAGCAAATCGGTTACTACAAGTAAGAAGAAAAGATAATATACAATAAAGTAGACCAGACTCTAATGCAATTATCTTGAACAAGCTTCTAATAAAAGATAAAGCTTGTAAAACTAGGCTATACTGCAGCAATATCGAAGTAATATAATATAGGACGAGCATAAAAAGATATGAACTAATATACCTAAAATTCCTTAGAAATAATCATCAATTCTCTATCTACCTCGATCACTTCAGCTAATACCTGGAGAGATCACCAGGTCCTCAGAGGACTAGCAAGACACATAATATACATGCCTACTGTACAGTAAATAACATGCAAAAAAAATATGAATAACAAGCAGAGAAAAAGATAACACGTAAGAAAACTCTACAGATGGTGACATGTCATGAGAATATAATATTAATCGTGGCTAAAACCGTAGTCCGAAGAGGAACTAACAGTCCTATATAGGTTCTCTATCATAGCCCGGGGAGGCACTAACAATAGAGGTTAGCCACGGCTAATAAAACATTCTCTCCTAAGGTACTAGAAAATCAAGCCTATCTAGTCATGTCCAAGTCAAGTATAGGTCAAACAGGTCAGAAAAAATATGGCACAGGCATATCAATACTATCACTAGACATGAACAAAATAGAAAAGATAGAACAAGTAGTATAGAAAGAAAAATCAAAATCTACGTGTACGTGTAACTAGAAAAAATTATGAGAGGAAACAGAGATATGTAACAAAGCAAGAAACACTGAAAATATAGGAAAGCATATAAATACTATAAAGTTTGGCAAGGTGTACTTGCCTGGTGGTAGCAAAAAAGTCCTGCAATTAAAGAGCCACAAAACCTGAACTCCCGCAAACACCTCCGGATGCTGAAACAAACATTTCCAACAGTCCCAGAATAAGCAAATTAGCTAGGATATGCTACCCATAAGTCCAATTCTGGACACAGGGGCAAAACGGTAATTTCGGGTCAAAATAGTGTCCGTCGTTGGACCCGCTTTGCACCGAAAAGCATGCCAAAGTCAATGATCTCTAAAGTCATCAAACTACATGTCTATGGATTCGTTTTGATGATATGAATCTAACGGTATGTCCAATTGTGAATTTCGGTGGGCCGTGCACAAAATCGCCCGTTAAATCGGACCGTAGGGCTCGCAAAACGACAATCCAATCACTGTCTCAGAATTGGACCAAACTTGGCGTACAGGACCAAAAAATGACCTGTTGGCGTAAGTTTCGTCTCGATCTGACGAACGTGTACAAAGTAATTAGATAATTTTGAAGAGGGCCGATACGGTGATTTTTGACGGATACGCATCAAATTTGTCGCGCACACGCGACCAATTTGAATTCCGTCAAAGCCCACACGTTCGCGAAGTCGATACGCACCTTTCGATGCTTTCGGTTCGCGACCATGTCGCCTGGATTGGTGGGACGCACGTTGGCTCGGGAGAATTTTAAAGTTTTTGAAACTGTTTTTAATGATAAATCCTTGATTTTGCAAACTGTTTTCTCTTCACATAATTGATAAAAATTAAAAGTAAAAAATAGGTTAGGAAGCCCTACATTTTTTCTTTAAGTGTCTTCAAATAGTTTTCTAAAAACTTTACTAACTAGACAGAGAAAGGCATTCCAATTTCGAGTTTTGAACCCAAAAACTGTTCTGTTTTCTACTACTTTTCGTGAACTTCGCTTGGACTTTCTGAACAATCCAAGGTGCATATCGATTTCTATTTGACAGTGTTATTAGGGGGTTATGTTGTGAGTAAGTATGAAGAAACGAATTGCAAAACGCTATGAAGACGAGAGAGATATAATACCTAGAAGTCGGGCTCATCGTGCAATTACTGCTGTGTGCTGCTACTGCTGATCGGGCGGTCCAGCACTGCGGCGACGGCTCCGGCGGTGGCACGGTAGTGCAGGCGGTCGGACGCGCGCACAGGGAGGTGGGGCAGAGTCGTCCAAGGTCGAGGGGTAGGTAGAAGTCGGAAAGATGTCGAATAAGTTTGGTTTTTTTTTTTCGAACTTCGACTGAACATATATATTTCGGTTTTAAAACCTATTTTAGATTGATTAAAAACCATGTTCGATTTGGTTTTGGTTAGATTAGAGGAGAATGCAATGTAGATTAGGTAGGAGAAAATTCGGATTTAAAAGATCAAGATTTGATTGAGATTTGATCAAATCAATTTAACCAAAAAACTTAACAACTACTCTCGGCAGTGGATCCGGGAGGGGGGGGGGAGGGGAAAGAAAGTGAACAGTGCAATCACTGTTCACTAATTAATTCTTTTTTTTTTCTTTTCCTTTCTATTATACCTAATATACATATATATTGATAAGTACATATCTAAATACACCCAATAAAATCTCAAAAAAATCCCAATATTACCTATCCATATATTTAATTTATTTAAATATCTTTACATATGTATAACAACTCAATTGGAAATAAAATTAAATAATAATATCTAATAATAATAATGATGATTAATTAATCAAAAATCACTTTAATAATAATAAAATAATAAAAGTCATCCAGTGCTTATTTTAATGAACTTATACTACACACCCGTATTCGGTCCCAAAATTGTACAAATATAGGAACACGGTATTTAAATAATAATACTAATATTGTACAAATATTTATTAATTAGAAATATACTACCAAATTCTAAAATAATTTAAGAAATATTCGCACACATACAAAAAGCCTACATTCCTCTACATGCCTACATGGGCTTGGATTTGGTTTGGGTCCAGTTTGGGCTGATATGGTACAACCGGATCATCAAAATAAATCAATATATTAAATAATAACTAATTAAATCTTTTATAGGAGTCAAGTCACAACTTGACTGAGTTTTCTAGTAGAGACAATGTTATGGCCGGGTCTTCCTAGCATGGCTAATAGACTTAGTCAAAGTACACGACTACACTAACCGTACCAAAATTCATAGTTGCTATGCATCTTAGAACTTAACCATGACTAAGGTCATATCTATATACAATATTAAGCTATTATAAATATAATCATATATATACAAAATTCTATATAAATCTATTTGACTGTACAATATCCCAAAATAAATCCATAATAATTATACTGTCATGGCAACCTAACATGGCTTTCTACCAGGTGGGGTTGGTTAGGTTAGGGTCCAAATATATTTTCTAATCAAATCAAACTATAAGAGTCAACCAATAAGTCTCGTGTGCCTCGCAATTAAATAGCACATGGAAACTCGATTGAGTGGCACACCCTTGGCATGTGTGTCGTAGACTCAAAATGGGTTAAAACCATATATTGAGTCAACTGGTTTTGATTGATGTCGAGTCCTGCACTCAAATTGGAAGTTCGGTCTAGAATTACGGTAAATAATCAAATGGCCTAAATTGGCCCAAAATTGTGCGAAGCCAAAAGAATGCTAGGGGACAAGTTTGGATGGGACATGATATACTAAATTGAAGGTCATCATGTCTATTACAAAACTTATGAAGGACGTTTCGAGAGATGGGCAAGTCTTATGCTCCAAGAATCAAAGACACGGAAAAGTACATCTATAATTATAATTAACAAGAAAATACAATAAAATAAATATACAGTCATCTAATTGTATAAAATGAATAAAAAAAATCCCCAAAAATTAGGGTCTTTACAGCACGAGATGGAATGAAGTTTCAATTACAACTTAGAGGAGCAAAATCATGAAGACACAATATTAAGTATGATAAAAAAATCAATATTTTAACACAAGTGGACTAGAACAAGATAGGAAAATCATGGTCAGATAGACATAATTTAAGATTGAAGTTTAGACAAGACATGAACGAAGTATGGAATTAAAATCTGGCAATGTATAATTTTGAGGAATTCAATGATCTAACGATAAAATGCTAAAGGAAAGTTAGCAAGGGTTGATTGAGGAAACGTACGAGATACTCAGGAGATACAGTATCAAATCAGGATAAACGTGCAAGGATTTGTGATTCTCAAAAACCAATATTCATATGAAAAATGAAATATAATTTCCATGATACCCGAGAACATATAGGTATTTGAAATCACTTTGCTTACAATCCCTACCCCGCCAGTATATATCTGACTGCAGTGGACTTTCAGCTCTGTGACTCAAATAATAATATGTCACCGAATATTCTGTGCACCATATCTATTTTCCAACAATCATCAACGAAGCAACCCAAGAGATCTTAATATGTTTTGACAAAGTCTCGATAATACTCGAAAACCTATGAATGTCTGAAATCACTTCAACTTAGAGTTCCTGCCTCGCCAGTGCGCTGCTGGCTGCAGTAAACTTTCAGTATCCGTAGTCCAGATAATGACTGCAGCGCACAACTGCCATGCCCCAGTAGATCGTCGAATAGTCTCTCAACCTTATCCATGGAATTTTCAAAGGGTTCAAGGAATTCAAAATGGGTTCTCATAGTCCAATTCAAAAAAAATGGTGAGGTTATCTGACTACTAGAATACAAGGGTTTATTAGATACTAAGAGACGACAAGGGATCCAATCAGTGAGTACAAAAGGGCAACCAGGGAGATTTAAAATTTCAGACAGGGAGCGAAGTCTCAAATTATGACAGAATTTCACTGATATCTGGAATGGTAACAAGATTCCATATATGGGACATAATCCGAAGGGATAACAGAGTCTCGAAGGATAAACTGAAGTAAGGTATCAGATAGGAGACAAGTTTCAAAATGAATAAAATCCCGTACTGGAAATAAGTTTCAATAAAATCTCGAATAACAATAAAATTTTGAGCAAAAACTTGAATTGAAAACGAATTCTCCAATAAGGTACACAGTAAAAAATAGAAAATTAAGTATCAACAAAGTCGTGAATATGGAATAAATTCTCGAATAGAAAATCTCAACGAGGAACAAGATTTTGAATAGGGAACACGGTCTCAACGAGTCGCAAGTAGGAACTGAAGTTTCAAAGTCTGGAAAATCTTGAATTTGAGACAAAATCACGAACGAAAGCAAAGTCAAAAATGAGAAAAAAATCTCAAAATCTCGAATGGAATCCAGTTACGAAATAGGAAAAGAGAATCACTGGGTGAAATAGGAAACAAGTATCCATGAAACAAGTGATACCTCAGATAGGGGACAAGATTGAAAAAAAGTGGTGATCAGAACAATTTCTCAAACAGAAAACAAGCCATTAATAGGAAAAGAAATCTCATATAGGGAATGTCAAATCCTCAGATTTGAAAGAAAATTTTCAAAGGATGTCTTGAATGGTGAATAGAAGCAAACATTGAATAAAATCAAATTCCGACAAGTCCCGAATAGAAAACTGAACCTCGAGGAGAAAACAAAATTTACAAATTGTAACTAGTTCTGAATAGGAAACAAAATTTCCAAGTAGAATCTCGAAAGAAAGCAGGGTTACGAAGAATAGATGGAGGAGTATCAATCAACGAATAGAAAACAATATCTCAAAATAAGTTTCGAATATCCACCAAGGTTCCAAAATAGAAAACAAGAAGTTCCAAAAAATGGTCTAGATGCTAAAAGAATTTAAGGAAAAACTGGATTGCTAATCAAGATACATGGTTTTCCCAACCATGCAAAAGAAATCTTCTGTCTTCAATCTATCTTTAATATTCCTCCGGGACTGGAATCTCTTCAATCTTCTTTAACTGTCCTGACGTAGACTGGTCCAAGCGGTAATGCTCCATGTGATTGCAAAAATCTGGAGAGGTTGGTCCCATTGTTGTATTCCTGACGCTCCTGGTGTTTGTCCTTGGGCAGTGTGATCAGTGGCCTCCGGGCAGTCCTTGACTTGGTGGGTAGACGGTCTGCAGTGCAGGCATAACCTCCGTCTTTTGCGGCACTCCTCAAAGCGATGTCCTGGATGGCGACAGAAAGCACAATTGGTCATCATCTGAATCTGAGTCTGGATCTTCCACTGGGGCTGAAATGCAGAGCCTCTGATAGGAATATACGTCTGCTGGCATGCTGGCTGTTGAGATATGCTCCCGATGATACGACTGGTGGTGTGACCGAGGAAACGTCGACTGAGTGTTGCGACGCTTTGCGGGTCCAGGCTAATTGCTGTCTTCGTCATAAGTCTTCATGTCTTTTCTGGACTTCAGCTCCCGGTCTCGTTCTATTGTCTGTGTTATATTCTGGATCTCCTGGCTAGTGGCTTCAGTCTTCAGAGGAGTCGGATCCTCCAAAACTTGGATATCTTCAGTGGCGGCTCCAGGTTCTCGATCTGCTCCTCGATGCAAGATATGCGCTCAGTGTCGGGGAAATCCAAAGTCTGAGAGTCTGGAAATCAGAAGTCCTTTCTGGCTCGGAGAGTGTATACACAAAACTAGCTTAAAAAAAGATGGCCTACTCCCTCTGGGTGTCAAGGAACTCTTGAAACGTCTCCGTCAACTGCGTACTACCCATGGGGATAATAGTGACGATAGAAGGTAGTGGAAGCTCAAAACCTTCAAGTGTAGGTGGATCAACAGTTCTGGTGTCGCATGCTTTTTGGCCTTCTGAAAAACAGAAAACTGTTAAATTAACCTAGACCTAAAACAACAAGTATTTATAGAATATCAATATACCCGATGTACCCGATTTCCTATGATGTGATTCAAGTTTCCCCTAGTTTAAATCAAGTCCCCCAATAGTACGCTAAGACCTAGGTACTATTAGAATAGACCTGCATGGGCCACCACTAAAAACATATCACGATCCGCTCCCGAATAATCGGACACGAGTCGGACACGCCCAGGCTTCGTCGTTAGATACGACGAAGTAAGCTGTACTAAACTAGGGAAATCTAACCAGATAATCATAAATGTATATAATTACAGCATCTAAAAACGTATCCCAGAATGATCACCATAATCTACAATTCTATGTATATAAATGTACGAGCCATCAAGAATGAAATGTACTATGAATTCTAAAGACAATATCTAAGAGTAAAGCTAACAGTCTAAACCTGAAACCTCAAGCTAAGTCATGACCCATCCTGCTCAGCCAAGATCTCGGGCTCTGGCCCATATGGTAGAATGGTATCCTGCAAGTATACCTGCAACTTCTCCAGTAAGAAGCGAAGCAAAGTACAGTTCTAGGTAATGAACAAGAACATGATATGAAAATGTAAAACCTCTAAATTTCTACTATTTTTTTTATTTATTTAAATTTTGGTACTGATTTAAAATTTTGTATTGTACGTCGCGTAGTCGTATTTTACGTCACGCACGAAATTTATTTTTCGTAATTGCTCGACGAGTGCGAATATGTGCGAGCGTACATATTTTAGGAAAAACATTTTTTCTTATTTATTTATATATAGTTTCAAAATATATGTAATAAGTAATTTAGTTATCGTTCCAAAATTCCAAATTTGTTCTTTTATTTATAAAGCCTTTTATTTACAAAGTTATAATAATAAATAATTTTTTTATTCTATAAAATGGTATATTAGAAAAGTATATTTATGTAAATATTATTTGGACATTAGTAAATATTTATTGAGTTTAATTGTAAATAATAATGTATTTTCAAAATTATTATATTAGTATTTTTGGAAAATATATTTCGGAATTTTTATGGCGATTTAAACCTTGATTTGAAATTTTAGATTTATTTAAATCGTTAAATATTTGAAATTTGATTTATCTCATTTATTTTATCCTAGAAATTTAATTAGATTTAATTTGGATTTGTATTGGATTGGATCTGATTTATTTTAAATTTATTTAAAAGGGGATTTAAACTACTCCTAATTCTATCCAATTGGGAATTCCCACATCCTATAAATAGGCAGGTACTCCTCCAATATTTTCTTCAAAATATTCCTCTACAAATTTCACCACAAACGTGCAGTACATCGTGTCCGTGTCCCCTACCCCATTCACTATTTATCTTCTTGTACAAGTACATAAATTTCCCGCGTCCGATAACCCCGGACGCCAAACCATTCCGTGTTTCGCAGGACACTTCTCCCAGCCCCTCCTATGTTGTGTCGTACACACCCGACACGACAAAAACTAACCCCATCACACACCCGACCTCGACCACCCAGCCTCGATGTACCCTGCCAACACCAGCATCACCACCACCATTCTCTTATTTCTACCGCCGCCATCGCAGACTCTGCAGCGACCGACCCCGTTCACCTCCGATCAAACCACCAAATACCCCAGCTTCGCCTCGCCATCCACCGTGACAGCTCCTCTCCCTACCATCACTCCGCTGTCGTTTCTCCGCCACTCCCCGGCGACTGCCAACACCATCAACCACCAGCATTACCACCCCAACCACCATCTCCGACTCCCATCACCGCCGCTGTCATCCCCCAACAACCAAATCGAAAAAAAAGAAAAGAAAAGGAACCCTAACCCTCATCTCCGCCGGCCGGAGCTGCCGTCCACCGTCGTACGAGAACCTTCCTTGGCCTACACTGCATCTTGGCCCCCGACCGGCGAGGTCCGTCCGCGCCGAGCGCCCCACCTCCATCGTGGCTTTCCGCGGCCACCTCGCCGGAAGTCACTGTGGGACGAACCCCTTTCTCCACCGGCCCACTCCTCGTCGAGTTCACCGACCTCGCCGCTTTCGCGAGGTCGGACCTTCCCCGTGCGCGCCGGAGACCATCCCGAGCACCGCTTCCACTCCGGTAATCCCCTCACCTTTCTGCCTCCCTCGCGGCCAACAGCGTCCGCCGAGCTCCTCTGGTCCGGCATCTCCAGTCGGTGGCCACCCTAGCGCCAGGACCAGTGATCCCCGGCCGCCCTCCGCGCGCGACCGCCCCTTCGGTGCAGCACCGTCGCCGGCAGGCCGACGCCTCAGCCGCTGCCGGCATCCTCTATCGCCGCCATCCTCTTCCTGCCGTCGGTCGTCGCCGATCCCCTTTGGGTAAGACTCCTTCCCAAAGTTCTCTCTCCCTCTCTCTCTCTTCTGTGTACCATTGGGGGGGTTGCTGTGTTAAGTTTTTTTTAGCTATTATTATTATATTATTAATATTATTAATATTTTAAAAAAAGGATTTGCTGTAAGAATTTTTATATAGTATCTTATAATTATGAGTATAAAAGCATGTATTGCTAATAAATTATTTCTGAAATATAAATCAATATTGTATTATTTACATTATTTGTGATTAGCTATTTCTTTATTATTATCTTGGTAATTGCTATATTTATTATAATTAAACGATATTACCATTTGAGTATTATCATTAGGTATTGTTTATAAAATAAATATATAAATATTTTTTTAAAAGTATATTTTCACATATCTATAGTATTAGGCTTACGCATAATTTCAAACGTGACTTCATAAGTTTACATATATTATCGTGCTATATTATGATATTTTAAATATAGTTTTTTTTAGTTCGTTTAGATGAAGGATTTTATCTAAAATAATTTATTAAATTTCAAACGTACGTTTCTAAATTATTTTTTACTAAATAAGATATCGTTTTCCAACATTAAAAATAATTTCCAAACAGTTTTCTAAAATAAATATATATAATCTATATTTCTTTCAAAATCTCCTTTATATTAGAAAGTCTTGATCATGACCAAACATGACTAATTGTTCATTCCTATCTTTCCCGCAACCTCGGTCTGTTGCACACTGAACGTGGCTATTGGACAATCGAAACTTGCCGGATTATTGCACCACACCCGACGTCACACCAGGCGATACATCAGGCAAGACACCTTGCCTTTACTGTTTAATTTTTTGCTCAATATCATGCATGCTTTTTCTTTATGTTGTTCTTTCAAAATTATATATATGCAAATTATCATATTTTGTGTAATTGGCTTAGAGTTAAGAGACCACCGTATGTTTAGTGCATCTCATAAACTGTCACGATGTGCCACGGGTTGTGTGTGAGTTGTGAGTCGCATATAGATACGGACTTGCGTACCGACCGTACATCGGTGCGTACAGGCCGTGCGTTAGGATATAACTGCCAATAGATTATGTAGAAGACTTGGCAGTTATTAAGGATTAAACAGTACCGTGGAGTCGACACATGTATAGTATCATGGGGAGGGGGGAGAAAGTTTTTAGCGTAGGGGCTACATGTTCAGTACACACATAGATTTGGGCCGATAGTGTCTCGGATGAGCGCTACTTACTGCCCCGGGGCCGATAGTTCTCGTATGAGAGCTACTTTCTGCCCATAGTTGATAGTGTCTCTTATGAGCGCTACCTACTACTACTCTCTCTCCATCTATGCTGAACACCTAAGCTCCTGCGTAGAACGTTGTCTTCTCAAAGTATATATCACATAAAATGGTTAGGAACCTTTACTCATGCATACTTTTCTGTTGAGCTTATTTATTCAGTTTATCGGCATGATATTATGTATCTTGTTACGTCCCTCTGAGGACCTGGTTTTTCCCCAGGTGTGTGTTCATATTTTCTGCAGGTGTTCTAGCCAAGGCCGTGATCTTCTCCATTTCTCGAAGATAATTGCTCTTGGTTCGTTTTTATCATTTTGTCGATCGCTTTCTTGTACATTTATATCATTGAGATAGTTGGTAGTGGACTTTGTCTCCGCCTAACGATTGTATCATAAATATTTAAGTTGATTTTTATATTATTATTCTTTTCATTGTGGATGAGATTTAGTTTGTCTTGGATTACTACATTTTACAGCTTATGTATCCATACGAGGTCTATGTACTTCGTATGAATACAGCTGGCATGTCTACGTTCTTAGTCCTACGTATTTTGGGACTGGGGCGTTACAGAAAATGAGTACAAGAGAACATGAACTATAAAGTACAGGAAAAGAACATGAAGGTACATGAATGTAAGTACAGGAAATAAAGTACATAAATGTAACTATGAACCTGAAGTACAAGACATGACAAGTGCACCATGTTTAAAATACAACTAGCTCATGTGACCGGCTGGGGGTAAGCACATGAAAGCACATGAAAGTACATGAATGGTACGACTTAGGGCCCGCAAGCACGACGCGAGGCCTAAGCTAGGCACATGAGTATAGTAGCCGAGATTGGTCACATGGCTAGTGTATTTGCCCACCCGACACAAGTAAGTACAAGAACAGGAGTACAGGAGTACAAGGTATCGTGTCATGACGTGTCACAGAAAAAGTACAAAAAATGTAAAGGCACAAAACCATAGAAAAGTACTTGCCTTGCTCCAGGAAAGTACGGGTAATGAAGCTGATTTGTGTATCCACCTGATTAATGGATACAAGTTGGTTAAGGTCTAAATCATGGTATTTGCTAATCAAATCTACTAATTAACTATTTAGTTTATTCTAGTCGAACATACATGTATAAGTAGTAAAATAATATTATATCTTAATAGTATTTAGACCCAAAGCTTACTAGTAACTAATTATGGAAAGATATTAACTATATACTAACCAATTATCTTTAGCAGGAAAATATTTAATAAGTAGTAATATTAGCTAAATATAATTTAGCAACATTATTCTTCGTAAATACTACCAAGGAAATGAACAATATTGTACTACAATTCTATTAAGGAAATGTAAGAATAATCACTAGCAAATGGAAAGCCAATAATCAAACCCAGCCTTCTTACCCCTACAGACTACTTCGAGTTTTAGTACTAAAACCTTCAACACAATATCTATACCAGCCAAAATCCATCCAAACAACCACATGGAAATTCAACTCGATCACAAAACCTCCTCTCCATTTCAACCCAAGCTCAGGATCACTACTCAGCAACATTCAGAAAGTGCTGCCAACCCACCAAGGTCCCACAATATACCCAAATATTGTTCCCAGGCAATTTAAAATCTACACAACATGGATAATCTTCAGCACCTGCATATATAATCACTATTCCTATATAAACACCCCTACAGTACAACACAAATCATGGTTAAACTCATGAGAGTCTACACAACAAACCAAAAATAACTATACAGAATCCAGCCCAGTTGAATTTGAACCTAACGGCTACTCAATTGTCCACGCATCACACCAACCCAAATCACCAAATCAGAAGGCAACCAAGCCAAGAAAATTATACAAAATAATGAAGGAACTACAAACTGATAACAAAATCAATTGTTAGGAATTGCTACATGCATCCCAATGACTACATCCTCTACTCTCGCAGTTCAAAAAGTCAAGGAAAGATATACAACCAAATCAAAATCCAACACAAAGAAATTCATTATTGTCGACTCCAATCAATCCTATGGACCAAATTAGACACAATCGACATAGGGTACGCACGCGAACTGAACACGCCTGAGGGGTTAGACACGAACATAGACGGCCACGCACACGCGAACACGATACCACATCCCTAGGTATTTACCTACATAATAATCCGCAGCATTAAATTCCACAGCAATCAAGTTTAAAGAAAATTTACCTGAAGAGAAGAGTACAAAAAAATGAGGACTCGAACCAAGTGTCCGACACTGCTCCCCGCGCCCTCTGGATTCAAACGACCCTGGTTTGAACATTCCATCAAACACTTGGTTAGCATTGATCCAAGAAGAGCATCTCCAATCTCCTTGAATCAGTCACTCGAAAATTCTGCAGAAATGAATCAAAAAATGGAGAATTACTCCTCGAATTGGTTCAATCAACCCCTTGATCAACCAACCAAAATAATTCAAAGACGTCAAGACAAAGGAACTTCGGATCGACTCACCTGAACGGCTCGTTGAGTGATCGAAGGATGGATCAAGCACTTCGATCGATCGATGCTCTCGAAGATCGGCTCAGATTTGTTCGAATAAATCGAGATCTGTCGAAATCCATTGATCGACAACGATCTAAATCCCACTGTTGATAGATGGTCGAGACAGCGTCGTCTAGTGTCGTCGGAGAAGGAAGTTTGCCGTTCACTGGTAGTGAATCATCAGCCGTCCGTCGTCGTCGTCATCGTCGTCGTCGGTGCGACGAACCGCCGGACACAGGATGAAGCCGACGTCGTCATCATCGCGGGACCTCGCCGTTGTGGAAAAGGACGGTGAGCTCGCGCGGGGAAGGATCGCCGGGGAAGAAGCGCCAGGTCGCCGCTGCTTTAGGTCGGTAGACTGAAGAACAGGAGAGAGAGATCGGAGAGTGATATGAAAAATAAATTGGTACACTCTCTCTCCTCCACTCGGTTAATATGAAAAGAAAATTGTAATTTTTCACCCCCCCCCGCCCTAATACAATTTCTATCAGTCCCTCCGTAATAGATTTTTACGTGAAAAGGCCCTCTTCCTTTTCATTAATTGCTAAGAAGTCCAATTTCAGTTAGAAATTTGTTAGAAGGTTTAAGAAAAATGGGGACCACACTAAATTAATTTAAAAATTAGTTCCTTGCCAAAAATCAAATCTCCCTCCAAAAGTAATTATGAAAGATTTATTCAGAAAATATTTAATCAAGAATTATTATTTATTTATAAAATCACAAGAACATTAAGTTTGAAAAAAAATGACTATTCCTCAAAATAATCACAAACTAATATTTTAAAATTTTAAACACCATAATATCATAAAATCAGGAAAGTGGGGTTACACATCTCTGGCGCTCCAAAAATTAAAGTCATGAATAGTATATTTAATTATCAAAACTAAATATAATAAAAATATTTATCGAAAATAAATTATTTAAAAATTTAAAATAACCCTAAAAATCCAGAGGGCTTACAATCTATCCACCTTACAAAATTTTGTCCTCAAAATTAGACACATCATATATAACAGCACATGAATATAATAATTAAATAGTCAAAGTAAAACATACCCCTTTCCGACAGAACTGGTGTCGAGACGAACTGCTGATTCATGCCCCGACGCCATGGACATCTCATAACATGATGTTTCTTCGATCCAAACTTCAAGCACAACCGTAACCTCTTTCTGCACTCCTTCTGAATGTGCCCCATCTTGCCGTAAAAGTAACAAGTCTTGAACTCCTTCGCCTGGCACGGAACGGCTCTCTGCTGAATGTGCTCTCTTGAATGCCTGATCGGTCCTCCATGTTGTCCTCCAACTAGTGCGTCAGTGGTAGCAGGGTACCTCTGAATCAATGGATCCTGGCTGATGGCCTCCTGGACTCTGTCTTCTTCTAACGTCTCCGTATACGAGTTCCTCGCCTGAGTGCGTCTGAACTCCGCATTATTCTCGTCTATAGTCACGTTCCTTTAGTGAGTTGGTGCAGGCTGCGGTGCAGGTATCCTCTCTAGGATCGTCGTCATACTCTGCATCAAAGCTTCGGTCTGTTGCCACTGTGCTTGCATCATCATCTGAAAGAACTGGAACATCTTCTGCTGAGCCATCTGGGGAGCAAGTGGCACACACGGCATCTGAGGTAGAAGAGAAGGCGGAGGAGGCAAAGGAATCTCCTGCTGGATCGGTGCCGGTGAAGTCTGACCCTCCTGGTGAGTTAGTGCAGGCTGCGGTGCAGGTTCCACGTGAATCGGTGGAGTTGACGGGAAGGTTGTAACATGTCCCGAAATCTGGTCCGCTGATGGAGCTGGAGTCCTGTCATCACTGGGCTCAGTGTCAGACGCTGAGGCAACGCCATAGGTCGCGCATCCACTACGCAAATTCATCTCTCTGAAAGAGACAAATTTTATTACAAAAGTGACAGAAGGAAGCAGGATACAAGAAAATTAATAATTGAATACGAGTTGAGGTTCAAAGGCGATAATCACAAGTGGATGAGATCCTAACGCTGCTAATCCTAATCGCAGGCTCGAGTCGGCACAGTAACGTAACCGAAATGATAAACGAGACCTGCATGGGCCGCCACTAAAACCATGTCACGTCCTGCTCGCAAAACATATAGGATCAGGGCATAACCTGGTCAGCTGATATAATCTAGAGTGAGCTGCCCAGTTTAGTGGACTCACTTAGGCGTACTACGCTGTAAAAATAACTATACTACACAGGTGAGTGGTAACATCTAGATCTCATCCACAGGAACAAAGAAAGTAATACTGAAATATAAAACTGGAAATAACATGGAGTCTGAAATAAATACAACTATAGTCTGGGGGGTACAAGCCCACGGAGTACAACACTAAATTAAAATACTGAAAGTAGAAATATAACTAGTCATGAGCATTGACTAACTAGATAATGATGCTCATAACCTAAACAACACCATACCCTGAGTCAAAGAAACTCCTCAGGAAGCACCTCATCGTCTACTGCAGTAAGTCCTGTCTCAAGTCCCGGTTTGCACCCAGTCAACTGCAAGTGCTCGTCTAAATCTGAAAAGCAACCAGGTCCTTAGGGGACATAGCAAGATACAGAGGAAATGCCATAAAGTAATACTGAATAACTGTAAATGGTGAACTAACCAGCTAAGTGAATGCACTTTGAAGACAACCCTAGTACGTATGGGTAGGTTACAAGGCTTTGGCGTCGAAGCACGGGCCGACGTCGGATCACGAGCCGAGGTCCCCTCATCCGGGCAACACTGAGCGACTTGGCCCTTTCCTAGGTATTTTTGTTGTCCCATACGTCTATTAATTGTCTTCCCCTATCCCTCGGAATGCATAAGTCGTATCCACCACTTGATCATTCCGACTCTCAATGCAAGGTCACAATTACTAGACATACCTAACCATTCAATATACCAGAGCATGGGCCCTTGCACTGGTAGCTAGCCAGATGCGCAAGCCAGTGCCATGGTAAGAACTCACTCAGTGGCATGTCGTAACACGTATCAAGGTCATGGGAATCATGACTATGATTCCA
>JANAVB010007140.1:15000-21972 GCA_029216955.1 Iris pallida | reverse complement strand
CCCCCCCATTTGACCCAAGTACCCCCATATATACACCTATATGTATACCTATATATATAATATATATACTCCTATATATAGCTATATATACGCCTATATATACCCTCTAACTAGCCCTAAAACTAGTCCTAAGTGAGTGTGAAAAGTGAGATTGAGTGAGTCAGTAAATGGTCGAGTTAGATTTAGTGAGAGGGGGATTTCGAGTTAGGAGCGTCGGAACGCGTCCAAACTTGGAGGAGACTTAGTTAGTAAAAATAGAGTTTGCGGGTAGGCTCCCAGGTTGAAGTCGGGGCTTCGTGTGGGATTAGGAAGATGGTATCGCACGATACCATAGAGTATCTTGAGATACTCAAGATAACGGGTAAACGACCAATATGGACCGTAAGATGGACTGGATGTCCACTCTACCTAGAGAACTTGGTAGGTAATGGTTGTATAGGCTAGTACCCTACTACCCTAGGAAGCCGGGAGTGGAATTCCTAAGGGAAAGCCACTTGGCGTCAATGTTAGAGTGAGTTAAGGGTAATGTATAAAGGGTAATCGGGAATTTCAAGATACGGGGTTCGGGTATTCGGATTGACTTGAAACTTAGGTGACTTGTTAGGTACACCCTACAAACGTTATTTTTGAACCAATTTTGGCTCGGTTGACCCAGAGTTAACTTTTTACCCAAAGTCAACGATGAGTCAACACTTTGTCTAAATTTGACCAAATCCAAACTAGAGTTGACCAGTTGACCAAAAGTCAACTGTTGGTCAACATTTGACCAGTTTGACCTAGGGCTGACTAGGGTTGACCAGTTGACTAAAAGTCAACTGTAGGCCAACTCTTGACCCCGTTTGACTTGCTTCGACTTGTTTTGACTTGCTATGATTGGTATGACCTAGGGTTGACTTAGTCTGACTTAGATTGACTTGATATAACTTAATTTGACCTAGATTGACTTGACAGAACTTAGTGTGACTCAATGAGACCTAGTTTAACCTAGATTTTATATCATTCATTATAAATCATTCTTAACTTTGTTAAACCTAAATTAACATGAAATATCTCATCTTTAGGTTTCTGATTACCACTCTGAGCATTGATATACCATGCAGCTTAGGACAGTAGGCGAGTACATTCACTGATAGTTTTTATTGTCTTGATATCTGCTATATCCGATTCAGTCGTAGTGTCTTACTCGATTCCCAGTCACGATAGTACACGGACTAGTATACGTTGGATCATGACATGAGATGTTGTTCCTAGATTTCTGGGTATATTGGTACATTTTCTGTCTTGTTCCCTGTACTTGTATAGACACCGATTTCTAAGGGGATTTGCTACCCTCTTATGGAATCACGTGCCATGATGTGTCATGTCCAGATCTATTGTACTATTCGGAGATGGAGAATTATTAGGGGTTATGTGATCAGAGCCACCCTGTCACTATTCTTGTGCTCGTGCCACTCTTCCCTCACGTAGGGTGTAGCGAGATTCCATTTACCTTGTGCTCGTTATCCAGGTTGGCCGGCATGACTTTCCGTTGAGGTCACCGCGGATTACTGGGCCAAGTGGATAGCCTGTCCTGTCACTTATCCCAAGCCGATCACATAATGCTCTAAAAATTTAAGGCATATTTTATATTTACTTATCTTATCATATATCTTATTCTGTTCTACATTCAGTACTTTCTCACCATGCTATGATATTCAGTTACTCACATGTTCTACATGCCTTTATATTGTACCTTGATTGGAGACTAAGTTCTGCTCGGGAGAAGAGTTATAACCCCGGTCTTTGTTTGGTTAAAGGGTTGTAACTCAGCTTCCGAACGGTTCCCAAGTCTTCATATATCTTTGTCTTGTAGTTCATTATACTGTCTCTTATAGAATTTGTCAATTCACATGGAACTGCTGTTAGCGCTTGTACTTGTTCATTTTCCTGACAGGATACCGTTGATATATATTACAGATGATTCTGAGTCGGACTGCTCGACCTATTATGGGCTCGAGCTCGATGGAGTAGTCCAGGACCATGGCCTTAAAGTAGAGCCACTAGACTTTGTACTCCCAGAGTAGTGTAGCTTAGCTAGGTTTGTCTGGACTACGATCCAGCTAGTATTATCAGACTGTAGCTTTCTATGTTATATTTTGAGACGCTGTGATGTTGTATATATCTGGGCTTGTGTTGGACACTGGACTTATTTCCTTTTCAACTATCATATATTTCCTTCTATGCTATCTACCTTAGTTTTATTCCGTGATTGAGACTGTATTGCTATGCCACCTCCATTCGGAGAGTATATACTGTACAGGTACCTTTATACTGTTAGTCGTAGTATTACAGATGTTATATACAGTGTTCTATCGTCGATACTGCAGCGTAGGCTGGACGTACCCACGTGCTCGTGCCCCTCATAAGGGTGTACAGCGGAGCATGGAGGGCATCCTTTATGCAGACGATTGGCTAGAGGATGTGCAGCGGAGCATGGAGCTGGCAGAGCTTCCTAGAGGACTTTGGGTTTCAGCCGCAGCCAGCCGATTCTTCGATATTGTGCTGACATGGTACCGTACGGATCCTCGTGCGTCGGTGAGAGAGCTGACATGGGAGAACTTTCGGAGGCTCTTCAAGGAGAAGTTCTTCCCGGACGTGGCTCTTACAGTATTGGAGGGCCAGTTCGTAGGTCTAGTGCAGGGAAATTTGTCGGTGGACGAGTATGCAGCAGATTTCTTCCGCCTTAGCAGGTTCGCTCCCGATATGATCCAGGATGAGGGACAGAAGGCTCGTAAGTTCCGTAGGGGACTTATTCATGCAGTGCGCACCCGTACCTCGGGTCGCCGTGACGCGACGTTCGATCAGATATTGATGGACGCGCAGATTGCAGAGGAGGACTTCGGCCTCAAGCCGAAGAGGAGTGGCGATACCATGGGGACGAGTTCCAGTGTGGGACTGGCCAAGCTCCTCCACTTTCAGCATCAGCAGAGGCCATTTCAGCAGCAGCCTCTGTTACAGATTCAGCAGGTACCAGCGCGTGCCCAGCAGCACCAGGGACAGGGCCAGAGACCGGCTACTTTGTACGGCTTTTGCGGGAAGCCGGGGCACACCAGGGAGGCTTGCAGGAAGAGGTTGGGCGTCTGTCTATATTGTGGGGCACCTGATCACCAGCTGAGGGATTGCCGTTTTTGCGGAGTCCGAGGAGGCCAGGACAGGGTGCAGCAGGCTAGAGGACCAGCAGTTCAGCAGAGAGGTTCTCCACTTCAGACCCAGCAGCAGCGCTTTGTGCAGCACCAGAAGGGAGCACCTGCAGGCAGGGTGTTTGCTTTGGCAGCAGAGGAGGAGGTAGAGCCCATGGGAGATGTTGTAGCAGGTCATGTTCTCCTTGATTCTTTCCCTGCTTTTGCCTTGTTTGATTCTGGTGCCACTCATAATTTTGTGTCTGTGTCCTTTGCTCTGAGACACAACATTATTGCTGAATATATGGGTAGGACTTGCAAGATTATGACCGGGGGAGGCATTATCCTGGTTAATAATATTTGTAAGGGGTGGAGAGTCACCCTAAGAGGCCGGGACTTGAGTGAGTGTCCGCTCGCAATGCCCCTACCGAGGTACGATATGGTACTCGGTATGGATTGGTTGAGCATGTACCATGCTAGTATTGATTGTAGAGGAGGCATAGTTCTTTTTAGGCCGTCGAAAGAGCCAGAGATCGAGTTTGCTCGAGGAGCAGCGGAGCCGGAGGCTGGATTCTATGGAGCTTTGTTGGTGGGGCAGGATTTGCCACATCCGTTGATAGCTGAGTTCTCGGATGTCTTTCCCGAGGAGTTGCCGGGGATGCCGCCAGACAGGGACATTGAGTTCTCTATAGACTTGGTGCCGGGCGTCGAGCCTATTTCACAGCATATCTATAGGGTCAACAACAGCGAGTTGATAGAGCTGAAGAAGCAAGTCGACGAGCTGCAGGACAAAGGGTTTATCAGATCCAGTTCTTCTTCCTGGGGAGCGCCAGTCCTGTTTGTACCGAAGAAAGACGGTACGTCCCATATGTGCATTGATTACCGGGCGCTCAACATCCTCACTATCAAGAATAGATACCCTTTGCCGAGGATCGACGATTTGTTCGATCAGCTGAGTGGGGCGAAGATATTTTCAAAGATAGACTTGAGGTCCGGGTATCACCAGCTGAAGGTGAGGCAGAATGACATTCCCAAGACGGCATTTTGGACTCGGTACGGCCAGTACGAGTTTACAGTGATGCCATTTGGCTTGACTAATGCTCCCGCAGTGTTCATGAACATGATGAACAAGGTATTCCATCAGTACCTTGACAAGTTCATGGTAGTCTTCATAGACGATATCTTGATCTATTCGAAGACGCAGGAGGAGCATGAGGTGTACTTGAAAGTTGTGTTAGAGACTCTGAGGAGGGAGCAACTCTATGGGAAGCTTTCGAAGTGCGAGTTCTTCTTGGACCAGGTCGAGTTCTTAGGTCATGTTGTGATCGAGTACGGGATCTCAGTGGACCAGAGGAAGATTTCGACAGTCGAGTCTTGGTCTACGCCCAGTTCAGTTGTCGAGGTTCGGAGCTTTCTAGGTTTGGCTGGCTATTACCGGAAGTTCGTCCAGGACTTCTCGCGGATTACAGAGCCGATGACTAGACTCACCAGGAAGGACGTGGAGTTCGTCTGGACTGTTGAGTGTCAGGCTGCATTCGATGAGCTAAAGAGGAGGTTGACTTCAGCTCCGATCTTGACTTTGCCATCTGGGTCAGGTGGGTTCTCGATCTACAGCGATGCTTCAGGAAAGGGCTTGGGTTGTGTTCTTTAGCAACACGGAAAGGTGATTGCCTATACATCCAGGCAGTTACGTCCTCATGAGAAGAACTATCCTACTCATGATCTGGAGTTGGTCGTGGTTATTTTTGCTTTGAAGTTATGGAAGTATTACCTATACGAAGAGCGAGTTGAGATCTTCACAGATCACAAGAGCTTGAAGTACGTGTTCACTCAGAAGGAGCTGAACATGCGGCAGAGGCGATGGTTAGAGCTGATAAAGAAGTTCGATATATCACTACAGTACCATCCGGGGAAGGCCAACGTAGTTGCAGATACCTTGAGCAGGTATCCAGTAGCTATGTTCTTGACGACAGATCATCATCTTTTGGCCGACCTGGATAGTTTGGGTATCGAGGTCATCATTCCGGGCATGGAGATCCAGATGTGGGGTTTGCAGATTCAGTCTGAGCTGATGGATAGAGTCAGGTCAGCGTAGTATGATGATGTTGCCCAGAGGAGCATCAGGGAGCAGGCACGGATGGGGTTGCTCGACGATTTCTCTGTAGCCGAAGATGGGTCGTTGCGGCACGGTACTAGGCTGTGCGTTCCGCGTGGAGAGCTTCGGGAGGAGGTTCTTCAGGAGGCGCATCGCTCTCAGTATTCTATGCATCCTGGAGCCAACAAGATGTATAGGGACCTGAGAGAGCACGTGTGGTGGTATGGCACGAAGCACGAGGTAGCTCAGTTTGTATCTCGTTGCCTTGTGTGTCAGCAGGTGAAGGCCGAGAGACAGAGAATAGGTGGATTGCTACAGCCGCTACCCATTCCTGAGTGAAAGTGGGAGCAAATCACCATGGACTTCGTGTCTGGACTTCCACGATCGCCGGGAGGGAAAGACGCAGTTTGGGTCATCGTTGATAGATTGACCAAATTGGCCCACTTTTTGCCTTTCAAAGTAGGTTTGTCTACGGAGAGGCTGGCAGAGCTGTATGTTCGTCAGATCGTGAGATTGTACGGGATTTCGGTGAGCATAGTTTCAGACCAAGACAGCCGATTCACTTCCCACTTCTGGAGGAGTTTGCAGGCTAGCTTGGGCACCTCGCTCAAGTTTAGTACCGCTTATCATCCCCAGACAGACGGGCAGTCGGAGAGGACTATCCAGACTTTGGAGGATATGCTTCGCACATGTGTGCTTGATCTCGGGGGTTCTTGGGAGGACCATCTTCACCTGGTATAGTTTGCTTACAACAACAGCTACCAGGCCAGTATAGAGATGTCGCCATTTGAGGCTCTATATGGACGGAGATGACGTACTCCTTTGTCTTGGAACGATGTCGGCGAGAGGGCGCTTCTTGGGCCGAAGATGGTTGTGGATGCGGCCGAGAAGGTCAGATTGATTAGAGACAGACTTCGGGTGGCTCAGGATAGGCAGCGGCATTGGGCCGATAGTCACCGGAGACCGTTAGAGTTCGAGGCTAGTTTCAGTTTCCTGTCGTGTTGTTTGTGATTGTTTGTTTAGTTATGTGCTGAGTTTTGTCTTATGTCTAGGTTGGTGACATGGTGCTTTTGAGGATATCCCCGACACATGGCACGATTCATTTTGGCGGCGGTGGGAAGCTCAGTCCGTGCTACATCGGACCTTTCACCATCATAGAAAGGATCGGTACAGTAGCCTACCGACTGGACTTGTCGACTAGGCTCGAGGGAGTGCACAACGTGTTTCATGTATCTAAGCTGAGGCGGTACGTGGCAGATCCTAGCCATGTATTGGACCATTCAGCGATACAGGTGAGACCTACTCTCAGCTATCCGGAACAGCCAGTGGAGATTCTAGATCGCAGGGAGAAGGTGCTCCGGAACCAGGTCATACCCTTGGTTCTGGTTGCATGGAGACATCACTCTCCAGATGAGTCTACCTGGGAGAGGGAGGACGACAAGCGGGAGCGTTTCCCTTATCTTTTCGCGCCCTGAGGTATAAGTCTATTTCTTTTATTTTTCTGTTTATAATTTTCCTGTGTTTGTTGTCTTCAATTTCGAGGACAAATTTTTTTTTAAGGTGGATAGACTTGTCACCCTCACTTTTCCAAGATAGGGGTAAAATAGTAATTTTCCATTTTAGAATATTTTTGGGAATTTTATTTCATGAATATTAATATTTAATGATTATAGGAGTCGGGTTCGAATTTCATCGCATTCCGACTTAATTCGGGACTCC
>JANAVB010007140.1:0-12500 GCA_029216955.1 Iris pallida | reverse complement strand
TTCGTATGGGATTAGGAAGATGGTATCGCACGATACCATAGAGTATCTTGAGATACTCAAGATAACGGGTAAACGACCAATATGTACCGTAAGATGGACTGGATGTCCACTCTACCTAGAGAACTTAGTAGGTAATGGTTGTATAGGCTAGTACCCTACTACCCTAGGAAGCCGGGAGTGGAATTCCTAAGAAAAAGCCACTTGGCGTCAATGTTAGAGTGGGTTAAGGGTAATGTATAAAGGGTAATCGAGAATTTCAAGATACGGGGTTCGGGTATTCGGATTGACTTAAAACTTAGGTGACTTGTTAGGTACACCCTACAAACGTCATTTTTGAACCAATTTTGGCTCGGTTGACCCAGAGTTGACTTTTTACCCAAAAGTCAACGATGAGTCAACACTTTGTCTAAATTTGACCAAATCCAAACTAGAGTTGACCAGTTGACCAAAAGTCAACTATTGGTCAATATTTGACCAGTTTGACCTAGGGTTGACCTAGAGTTGACCAGAATTGACCAGGGTTGACCAGTTGACTAAAAGTCAACTGTATGCCAACTCTTGACCCCGTTTGACTTGCTTCGACTTATTTTGACTTGCTATGATTGGTATGACCTAGGGTTGACTTAGTCTGACTTAGATTGACTTGATATAACTTAATTTGACCTAGATTGACTTGACAGGATTTAGTGTGACTCAGTGAGACCTAGTTTGACCTAGATTTCATATCATTCATTATAAATCATTCTTAACTTTGTTAAACCTAAATTAACATGAAATATCTCATCTTTAGGTTTCTGATTACCACTCTGAGCATTGATATACCCTGCAGCTCAGGACAGCAGGCGAGTACATTTACTGATAGTTTTTATTGTCTTGATATCTATTATATTCGATTCAGTCGTAGTGTCTTACTCGATTTCCAGTCACGATAGTACACGGACTAGTATACGTTGGATCATGACATGAGATGTTGTTCCTAGATTTCTGGGTATATTGGTACATTTTCTGTCTTGTTCTCTGTACTTGTATAGACACCGATTTCTAAGGGGATTTGCTACCCTCTTATGGAATCACGTGCCATGATGTGTCATGTCCAGATCCATTGTACTATTCGGGGATAGAGAATTATTAGGGGTTATGTGATTAGAGCCACCCTGTCATTATTCTTGTGCTCGCGCCACTCTTCCCACACGTAGGGTGTAGCGAGATCCCATTTACCTTGTGCTCGTTATCCAGGTTGGCCGGCATGACTTTTCGTTGAGGTCACCGCGGATTGCCGGGCTATGTGGATAGCCTGTCCTGTCACTTATCCCAAGCCGATCACATAACGCTCTAAAAATTTAAGACATATTTTATATTTACTTATCTTATCATATATCATGTTCTGTTCTACATTCAGTACTTTCTCACCATGCTATGATATTCAGTTACTCACATGTTCTACATGCCTTTATATTGTACTTTGATTGGAGACTAAGTTCTGCTCGGGAGAAGTGTTACAATCCCGGTCCTTGTTTGGTTAAAGGGTTGTAACTCAGCTTCCGAACGGTTCCCAAGTCTTCATATATCTTGGTCTTGTAGTTAATTATACTGTTTCTTATAGAATTTGTCAATTCACATGGAACTACTGTTAGTGTTTGTACTTGCTCATTTTTCTGACAGGATACCGTTGATATATATTACAGATGATTCTGAGTCGGACTGCTCGACCTATTATGGGCTCTAGCTAGATGGAGTAGTCCAGGACCGTAGCCTTATAGTAGAGCCACTAGACTTTGTACTCCCAGAGTAGTGTAGATTAGCTAGGTTTGTCTGGACTGCGATCCAGCTAGTATTATCAGACTGTAGCTTTCTATGTTATATTTTGAGACCCTGTGATGTTGTATATATCTGGGCTTGTGTTGGACACTGGACTTATTTCCATTTCATCTATCATATGTTTCCTTCTGTGCTATCTACCTTAGTTTTATTTTGTGATTGAGACTGTATTGCTATGTTACCTCCATTCGGAGAGTATATACTGTATAGGTACCTTTATACTGTTAGTTGTAGTATTTATAGACGTTATATACAGCGTTCTACTGCCGATATTGCGGCGTAGACTGGACGTACCCACATGCTCGTGCCCCTCATAAGGGTGCGGGTCGTGACATCCCCGACGCAGGAAACGGGATATTCGTGCGTTTTGCACGGAATTCCGTCGTGACGTGCGAGTTTTGAACTCAGAAAGTGTGCTTCGTCGCAGCGACTTAGCGCATATTTTTCAAAAAATTTGACCGTTGGATCGACGAACTCTTTGCTCCGTCACAATCTCGGTATATAGCTCTTCACTTCCCTCAAGTTTCATCCATTAATTTTATCATTTGAAACATCAAAATCGGCCACCAAGTTGACACATTAAATTGTACTATTTTTGGATAGTTTTATGGAGCCGACTTCGTCGACTCGTAACTCCGCCGTCGTAGCTCCGTTGGACATGCCACTAGTTTCTGTGCGTAGCTGGTATAACCCTCTTCCTTTCCCTTCAGTTTCGTTTCATTGTGAGCATGTTTGGTTGGTCAAATTCAACGCCAAAGTTGGCCGTCCGAATTCTTAATTTTGCACTTGTAAAATTCTATTTTTGAACCCGAGACTCCGGATTCAATTTCTGACACCACCAGTAGACTCGTGGCATCGTTCTGGCATGATTTCATATAAAGTTTGCTTGATTTGAAGGACGTGGGCCCTGGCACGCATTTCGGTACAAAGTGGGCCCCACGGTCCGAGTCAACGGATCACTTTGAGATCGGCTCATCGAAATCTAATTCCAGATATACCATTGAGTTTGTATCATTATTCTGAACTCATTGACATATAATTTGCTAAGTTTTGAGGACATTGGCTCTGGCACGCATTTTTGTGCAAACCGAATTCTAAATGTCCGGGTCAACGTGTTATTTTGAGATCGGCTCATCGGAATCCAGTTCCGGATGTACCGTTGAGTTCGTGTCGTCATTTTGGACTCGTTGGCATATACTTTGTTAGATTTAGTGGACATTGGCTTCGACACGCATTTTTGTGCAAATCGAATACCAATATCCAGGTCAACGGACCATTTTGTGAACGGGTCATCGGAATCCCATTTAGGACATACCGTTGGGTTCGTATCATCATTTTGGATTCGTGGACATAATTTGCTAAATTTTGTAGACTTCTATCTTGACACATTTTTTGGAGCAAAGTGGGTCCAACGACGGACATCATTTTGACCCAAAATTTCCATTTTGCCCCTGTGTCCAAATTAGACTTATAGGTAGGTTATTCTAGCTAATTTGACCATTCTGGACACGTTGGTGATATTTGTATTATCATCCGACGACATCTGTAGATTTTTTCTTGTGTATCATCCTTAAATTATAATTAATTATTATTATAAGTATATATTTATATGCTTGGTTTTTGTGAAACTCTAAAGTGATCCTTGTGTTTCTAAGAACCCTAAGTGTTGGTTTAGATATAGTATCACCCCATATTAGACTTTTATGCTAGGTCACCACTTAGCTAGTGTCCAGTTAGGAGTCGTGTCACACCACTAGTATAAAATCTTGAACATAGTTTAGAGACTGAGTTTGTGTATCATTTTGACAGGACACCGGACATCTATATCTTCATACTCGTATTCTTGCCTTGCTCGATGCGAGTACCCCTACAAACTCTATTTTACTGAATATGATAATGAATTACGTATGAACCATGTTAATACAGTGATTTAAACTGAAAACCATATCCTACAAGTTTCTATATATCTAGCATATGCTTCGCATGCTTTAATTATACTGCTCTCAGGATCTTTAACATGCTTTAATTATACTGTACTCAGGACCTTCCACATGTTTTATACTGCTCTCAGTACCTACCATGCTTATACTGCTCCCGGTATCTTTTACATATTTTAAACTGTTCTCGTATCTCTCACATGTTAGAATCTGGATTATGGGGAAACTGTTAGTAGAGTACGTGATCATGTCCCCTTCTTCGTATGTATTTACCGTGCACTGTTACATTCTATATGCAACTTTGTCGTATATCTGATCCCTTGTTTGTGTATGGATATACACCGATGCCGTTAAGCGTACATATGTACACTTCAAAAAATTGATATGTACCACTGTACATCCTATTTACCTATTGACCGATCACGTACATGCTATAGTTTTAAACTTTAAAACAAATATATATTGCCATGATGAAATATATCATTTACATGATAGATTTGCGATATGAAATGATTGTGATACGACATGAGATATGACACGATTCTTATTTATTACATCTCTTTTCATTCCATGCTCAGTATATTTAGTTTGTAGAATCAGTACTTGCTCCGGTTCTGACAGGATAATGTTGTAGGCATACTTTCAGAGGAAGATTTGCTCTGTAATCTTTCCTATGGACCCACTACAGAGGACCAGGCTTTTGCTCCCGAGGAAGTCCCCGCAGGGAACCTCGCTTGGTAGTTTTGCTTAGATTCTTTTTGGCTTAGTTATTGAACTGTTTAGACTATATCTTGTAGTCACTGGACTTTGTCTCCAGTTGATACTTTGGAAGTGTATTATTAAGTTTGTACTTACTTTACTTTCGCTTATAGATGCTGTGTTATGACGAACCTTTTAATTGTTATATGAGAACTGTTAGCAGCTTAGTTCCTTTATTGTCTATTCTTAGAACAGCTTACTACGCTTTAACCAAGCGTAGGCTGGACATGGCTTGGCCCGGCCCAACAATTTGGGTAGCAGGTCGTGACATATTTTTAGTGGTGGCCCATGCAGGTCCAGACTTAAGTTGTTTGGTTAAGTTATTGTACCAAGCATGCCTGCAATTAGGATCTTAGGACAACTTGTTAATACTAGGGACAACAATTAGGACACCTAGAGGATTTCTAGGATTGCAACATAGGAAAACTCATCACAGCATAGGACCGTTAACTATATTTAGTATCTTGGTTGAAATTCAGTAGATTACAATTTTGACCAAGATAGTACCCTTGGGATGACCTCTGAGGATCTCACTCTAAATCTTACCTCGAAATCTGTTTTCACTTATTTTTGTTTGCTCTTCCTTAATTCGTTGTTGAAATTGATTTCTGATTTTCATTGTTGACTTTGATCTTGCATCGTGATAAATTTTGTGGATTAAATTGTGATATATCCTGATAAGGTAAAATGTCTGCTTTATTTATGGAGTTTGGAATTTATCGCAGCCATATTAGCTGGTATGACGAAAACATAGGGCCTGATTTTGGGGATACTTATCTTAGTTATGAAATTTAGATTTTCTCGCAGCCATATCGGTTGGCGTGGCGAGGATTCTAGATAACATGATTATAGGGTGTATACCTTAGTTATGACTCTATCGTTTATTGTATCTAAGCTTACTGGTGTGGCAAAAATTCTGGCAACATAATTTCAGGAAGACGTGTATGGTTATCAGATCATATCTCAACTTGGTTCGCTTCGTTATGACCGAATGAGCAAGAATAAATTCTTATCATCATTCTTTTCCGTCTTGATTAACTCTTTCCTATCTACATCCGCAACTAGGATTACAGGTTCTCTAGGACTCTCTAACATGATTGCTTTTATGTTATCTTTTTGGACATAATTATTTTTGTGTTCTATCTTTCCTATGACTTGACTAAACTCTTCTTCGTTAAACTCTCGGGTAATTCTTCTCGTCCTTTTCGGTAATTGTTGGAAACGCCTTATAGATTGATCCAAGGAAGGTTTGAGAAAGTAGATTTTAACCTTGTATTATGGAATCGAGAGTTTTGTAGCCAGAGAAATACTGGCGAGACAGGACTTTAGATGACGGCATCATGGTTACCTATGTTTCACGGATCTTACTTGAACCATACCCTGTGTATTTGATTAATATTTTATGGACTTAGCCAAGATAAGTTCAAGAACCTGTATTATTTGCTGTGCATTGCAGCCATCCGTCGTATTATGGAACAAAGAAGTTATTTCAGTCAGATGCACACTGACTTGACAATAACTTCATGTGACCTAATCGTGGAGGTATATGGTTCTCTAGTTTTACCTCGACTACGTCCTATACATCTCGTTGTCTTCGTACCATTCTTGGAGACATTACGACAAACTTTTCTATCTTGCTTGACCCTTAACTTGTTTGGACACTGTTATGGATTGCTTGACCCAGTCTTAGACCTTGTTACCTTCTATTTGATAGACGACTGAAATAGTCAAACCTTGTTAATTGATTCTACAGTATAACTATAAATGTATTGTGTGTTTGTGATAAGTATTTTTCCTAGGGATTGGTTAGATTAACTTATAGGACAAGTATGGGTGACTGACTATAGTAGACTTGGAAACCATTAAGAATGATTGTATTGATAGTATGACTTAATGATAGGGTATCTAAGATGAAATAATGAAATATTACATTATTGTGACTACGGATTAAGGATTAGAATCTTGTGCTTAGAGTTTGCGGATTGAGCATTGTAGGACTCTGATGACCAATTAATTATGGGTTATCTATAAGCTATTTACTTATGATTAGAGGGTAGATCGATATATGGAATAATATATAATAAGTTAGAATGAGATATAATATTGTGTATGAGATCGGAAAGATATCAGTTAAAACGACAAAGAACAAGGCAAAAATATATGTACATTGGTAATTAATAAATCGGGAGTTTAAAATTGAAGATTTATATTCGGAGGAGTTGTTGAGTAAAAAGAAGAAGGCTCTACGCCAAGGATAAGTATTGAACGTATAATTTCAAGGAGAAGCTGTAGAAAAGGATTGAAGACAAATAATGCAAAGGACCTGTGGATTGATAGAATAAGGATACTTAGGATATGATATGGAAATCAAGTATTTACAATTGAGGTTGAAAATATGGTTGATGATTAAGCATTGTTGGCTTATAAACATATCCAGAGAATGACCTATAGTTTAGGGTATACATAAATGTTCTATATTAGTATGGAAGATTCTAAAGGATATATGACATAGTTTATGATAGAAGGACCTTTGTTGAACCTAAACAAAAAAAAGAGATTGTAAAGAGAAACAAAAGAGATGATCACAAGGGTAGCAGATTGAGTATCGTAGCCAAAGCAGCTACATGTTATAGTTTGACCTATTGGATGATTTTAAATTTTGAAGACGAAATTCTTGTAAGGTGGGTAGGATGTAAGTCCCCTAAAATTTAGGGTTTATTTTAAATTTTCTAAATGAATTATTTTTAATAAATATTATTTAATTATTTTTTATCATTAAATGTTCTTTTCCGTGACTTTGACTTCTGGAGCGTTAGAGATGCCAACCTTTGGAAACTCTCTTCATGAGTTTGTAGTAGACAAGATTATCTTCGTTTTGATATATCATGTCCCACTTAAACTCGATCCCTTGTGCTCTTTTTGCATCGCGCAACTTTGGGTCAATTTAGGCCAATTGATCGTTGAATATTTATTAATTAAATTCCCACTTTTATCTTTGATCATCGTATGCACGTTATCGTGACTTTTAATTTAGGAGCACAAGACTAGTCATTTTCTCCAAACCAACTTCTCATGAATGATCTACTCGAGACACCCTACACCCATGACCTTCGTGTCCCACTCAGACATACCATCTTGTGCTTCATTTGCTTCGCACAACTTTTGGATTAATTTAGGCCAATTAATTATCCATCGTAGAATGTGACCTGACTTCCAATTTAATTTCGAGACCCGACATCGATCCAACCTAGTCGACCCAACATATGGACCTGGCCCACATGAAGTCTACTACCCACATGACGCTTGTGTCCCATTTAGTTTAGCCCCGAATGCTACTTATTTATCCATGTTCATAAACACCTAAAATTAATCCATTTATTGTACCAAGCCCAATTTTGACCCGACCCGGCTCAATCGATCCCAAACTCCTGTTCCATGTTGTCCTCTCATGACTACCCAAACACTCCACATAATTTCTCTAATTTCTCTCTTTTTCCTATTTTAAATATCTCTTTTTCCTCTCTCTACTTTACAAATATCTCATTTTTATCTTATATATATATATATATATATATATATATATATACACATATATACAAATTTACATCTCTCTCATATTACTCACACATACCCCCTCATCCTCATTTACAGCACACACCCCCCCTCTCTAACCGACCTCTCTCTCTCCTCCTACACACTCTATCTATAATATCAATCTCTCTCTCTTTCAAATATCTCTTTCTCTCTCTCTCTCTTTATAACATATATATCTCTCTCTCTTCTCTAACACATTAAACACACCCCCCTCTGCCGACATCACTCCCTCCTCCCAGCCAACCTCACCCTCCCTCTATAATATCTCTCTCACTTTCTCTCTTTCTACAAATATCCCACTCTCTCTTTCTCCTTAAACAACACACCACCACCATTAACAAACATCATCCCCATCATCATCCTCACTCTCTCCACCACCACGAGCACCCCCACCGTATGCCGCCGTCTCTATGGCCACCGTCGCCGTCACCGTGCCTCGGCCTGGCCCCCGGCGCTGTGCCGCCGCCCGCCCTTGCCAGCGAGCAGCAGCCGCAAGCCGCGGCAGTAGCAACAGCAGCTGCACGCCGCCACGGCCAGCAGCCGTCGCCGGAGAGCCCCCCGGCTGCGTGCAAACCTCGGGCGAGACCCCGCTTGCCGCCTCCGTCGTCCCCGACATAGGAAACGGGCTATTCGTGCGTTTTGCACGGAATTCCGTCATGACGTGCGAGTTTTGAACTCAGAAAGTGCGCTTCATCGCAGCGACTTCGCGCACATTTTTCGAAAAATCCGACCGTTGGATCGATGAACTCTTTGCTCTGTCACAATCTCGGTATATAGATCTTCACTCCCCTCATGTTTCGTCTGTTAATTTTATTATTAGATACATCAAAATTGGCCACCAAGTTGACACTTTAAATTGTACTATTTTTGGAGAATTTTGTGGAGCCGACTTCGTCAACTCGTAACTCCGTCATCGCAGTTCCGTTGGACGTGCCACCAGTTCATGTGCATAGCTGGTATAACCCTCTTCCTTCTCCTTCAGTTTTGTTTCATTGTGAGCACGTTTGGTTGGTCAAATTCGACGTCAAAGTTGGTCGTCCGAATTCTTAATTTTACACTTGTAAAATTCTATTTTTGAACTCGGGACTCCGGATTCAATTTCTGACACCACCAGTAGACTCGTGGCATCGTTCTGGCATGATTTCATATAAAGTTGGCTTGATTTGGAGGACGTGGGCTCTGGCACGCATTTCGGTAAAAAGCGGACCCCACGGTCCGAGTCAACGGGTCACTTTGAGATCGGCTCATCGGAATCCAATTCTAGATATACCGTTGAGTTCGTATCGTCATTCTGGACTCGTTGACATATGATTTGCTGAGTTTTGAGGACATTGGCTCTGGCATGCATTTCCGTGCAAACCGGATTCCAAATGTCCGGGTTAACGTGTCATTTTGAGATCGGCTCATCGGAATCCAGTTCCGGATGTACCGTTGAGTTTGTGTCGTCATTCTGGACTCGTTGACATATACTTTGTTAGATTTAGTGGACTTTGGCTTCGACACGTATTTTTGTGCAAATCGGATACCAATATCCAGGTCAACGGACCATTTTGTGATCGGGTCATCGGAATCCTATTTTGGACATACCGTTGGGTTTGTATCATCATTTTGGATTCGTGGACATATAATTCGCTAAGTTTTGTAGACTTCTATCTTGACACATTTTTTGGTACAAAGTGGGTCCAACGATGGACATCATTTTGACCTAAAATTACCATTTTTCCCATGTGTCCAAATTGGACTTATGGGTAGGCTATCCTAGCTAATTTGACCATTCTGGACACGTTGGTGATATTTGTTTTATCATCCTACGACATCTATAGATTTTTCCTTGTGTATCATCCTTAAATTATAATTAATTATTATTATTAGTATATATTTATATGCTTGGTTTTTGTGAAACTCTAAAGTGATCCTTGTGTTTCTAAGAACCATAAGTGTTGGTTTAGATATAGTATCACCCTACATTGGACTTTTATGCTAGGTCACCACTTAGCTAGTGTCCATTTAGGAGTCGTGTCACACCACTAGTATAAAATCTTGAACATAGTTTAGAGACTGAGTTTGTGTATCATTTTGACAGGACACCGGACATCTATATTTTTATACTCGTATTCTTGCCTTGCTCGAGGCGAGTACCCCTACAAACTCTATTTTACTGCATATGATAATGAATTGCGTATGAACCATGTTAATATAGTGATTTAAACTGAAAACCATATCCTACAAGTTTCTATATATCTAGCGTATGCTTCACATGCTTTAATTATACTGCTCTCAGGATCTTTAACATGCTTTAATTATACTACACTCAGGACCTTCCACATATTTTATACTGCTCTCAGTACCTACCATGCTTATACTGCTCCCGGTATCTTTTACATGTTCTAAACTGTTCTCGTATCTCTCACATGTTAGAATCTGGGTTATGGGGAAAATGTTAGTAGAGTACGTGATCATGCTCCCCTTTTCCGTATGTATTTACCGTGCACTGTTACATTCTATATGCAACTTTGTCGTATATCTGATCCCGCGTTTGTGTATGGATATTCACCGATGCCGTTAAGTGTACGTATGTACACTTCAGAAAATTGATATGTACCACTGTACATCCTATTTACCTATTGACCGATCACGTACATGCTACAGTTTTAAACTTTAAAACAAACATATATTGCCATGATGAAATATATCCTTTACATGATAGATTTGCGATATGACATGATTGTGATACGACATGAGATATGACACGATTCTTATTTATTACATCTCTTTTCATTCCATGCTCAGTATGTTTAGTTTGTAGAATCAGTACTTGCTCCGATCCTGACAGGATAACGTTGTAGGCATACTTTCGGAGGAAGATTTGCTCTGTGATCTTTCCTATGGACCCACTACAGAGGACCAGGCTTTTGCTCCCGAGGAAGTCCCCGCAGGGAACCTCGCTTGGTAGTCTCACTTAGATTCTTTTTGGCTTAGTTATTGAACTGTTTAGACTATATCTTGTAGTCACTGGACTTTGTCTCCAGTTGGTACTTTGGAAGTGTATTATTAAGTCTGTATTTACTTTACTTTCTCTTATAGATGTTGTGTTGTGACAAACCTTTTAAATGTTATATTAGAACTGTTAGCAGCTTAGTTCCTTTATTGTCTATTCTTAGAATAGCTTACTACGTTTTAACCAAGCGTAGGCTGGACATGGCTCGGCCCGGCTCAATAATTTGGGTAGCGGGTCGTGATAGGGAGATTGTTGGCACATATATTTTGATAACATTAACAACATCTTCGTGGTTTAGTTTTCTCAATATTTTTTGCAAACAGATACACCCTCAAGCTTTCCAATGACCGCTACAAAGATTTATGTTTATCGAAGCCACTAGGCAAAACCACATGAAAAGTTTTAAAAGAAGTCTCCCAAAAAAGACTGAAGAATAGACGGCGCACATTCAAAGACTGCCTTCAGAATCCTTTCAAGGTCTAGGACTTTCTATGTAACACTTAAGGTGGATGACAAAACATAAGCCCCTTCTGTTTTTTTTAAATCAAAATCAATATCTTCAAAAATGGAATACCGACGGCATACCGCCATGAACCGACGGTATACCGAACTCTTCATAAGAAAACTCTTTGTGACGAAACTCGGCATACCGACGGTACACCGCAATGTACCGACGGTATACCGTTTCTGAGCAAGGAAAACTCTCTGTGACGAAACTCGACATACCGACGGTACACCGCTATGTACCGATGGTATATCATTTCTGAGCAAGAAAAACTCTCTGTGACGAAAATCGACATACCGACGGCATACCGTTGTGTACCGACGGTATACCGGTTTTCTGCTTAGAAAACTTTCTGTGAAGAAAGACGGCATACCGATGGTATACCGTTTCATACCGCCGGTATTCCGATCTCTCTTATTTTGATTTTTGAACGGACAGATGTCAGCATTAAATGCTCCAACGGATAGATTTATTACCGTTACCTCTCAGGAACGGTATGCCGACGGAATACTGCTGCATACCGACGGTATTCCGTCAGCCTTATGTTTGGAGCATTAAATGCCTAGTTCTCTTGGTTCTCTATTTAAGGTGGTTGTGTCTTCTCTTTAAAGACATCCACTTGAGCCTTAAATTTTCTCAACAACCAAAAGAGCCTCTCCATTACTACTCTACCCAAAGCTTTAATTTGTCATCCAACCGAAGAGTGCTAGAGTATTTCAAGAGTTGTATGCTTTGATCTTCAAAGTGTTGTGGAAGATCAAAAACCATTTTTCTTTCCATTGAAGTTGGCGAGCCTTCGTGAGAAAACTCGTGTGTGAGAAGTTGGCGAGTCTTCGTAAGAAAACTCATGTGTAAGAAGTTGGCGAGTTCTTCGGATCCAAACTCGTGT
>JANAVB010007139.1:0-65473 GCA_029216955.1 Iris pallida | reverse complement strand
CAGCAAGTAGACGAACGCATACTTTGAGAAGTCATCGATGAAGGTTATGAAATACTTCATCCCGGCCTTTGTAGAGAACTGTTTGAAGTCATAGATATCTGAGTGTACTAACTCCAGAAGATCTGTACTTCGAATAACCCGAGGAAAGGGTTTCCTTGTGATCTTAGTTTGAGCACAAACTTCACATTTCTCTACCTTACCCCCACACTTGGAGATAAGCCCTAGACTAGACATTCTGTTTATCCGTTTACAATGAACATGTCCTAGCCTATTATGCCACAACTCAAGAGTATAAGCAGAAGGAGTAACTTCATTAATTACATTAATTACATTGGACTGATTTACAAGCTGAATCTTGAACATTCCTTCGGTATAAAAAGCTTTCCCGAAATATTCCTTGATAGACATCACCATCTGGCCAGCATTGATGTCCATCCTGAGGCCTGTGTTACAGAGTAGGCCTCCTGAGATCAGGTTCTTGGCGATAGTAGGTACGTGCTTCACGCCTTGAAGCGTCAGAGACTTGCCAGAAGTCAGCTTCAATACCACCGTCCCAATCCCGAGCACTTCAGCTTGTGCCTGGTTCGCCATCATAACCACTTCAGAAGTAGGTGTGTAGGTGGTGAACCACTCCTTACTGGAGCAGACATGGCAGGAGGCTCCAGTGTCTACCCACCAGTCAGAATCAGTTCCTACCGCATCAACCTGCGCAATCATAGTAACAACATCAGTAATCATAGATACCTTACTAGGCTCTCCTTGCTCCGATTGCTTGGTCTTTGCTTTGCACTCATTCTTAAAGTGGCCCTTCTTGCCACACTTGAAGCAAGGCATCTGAGATTTTGGCTTCTTTTTCTTGAAAGAAGTTCCCTTGACTTTTAGATTGTCAGGGTCCTTCTTCTTGCTGTGGAAAGCCGCCTGCTTTTCCCTTGGTTTCTTAGTTTGAACCAGATTGGCGTTAGCCAATTGCTTGGACAGTGTGTCCACCTTCAGTTGAGCCCGCATCTGGTCCTCAACATAGATTTCCTGCAGGAGATCTTCAAGGCTGATCTCCAGCTTCTTCCTATGCATGTTTGCATAGAATTTGCTCTACCCAGCGGGGAGCTTTGAGACAATCCCTCCAACAACAAACTTGGGGAGGGGCATCGCCTCGTCTTCCAACTTCTGTCGTAGTTTCAGGAACTCCTTCACCTGCGGCAACATAGACTTTTCGTCCTCAAAAAACCACTTGTGATATTTTTCAACCACAAATATTTTACTGCGGTTCTTGTCTTCTTCGTAGAGTTTTTCTAGAGACTCCCATATGTCTCTAGCGATATTCTTCTTAGAATATGATTCTGCAAGGGAATCTTCCATAGCATTCAGGATAAGCAACCTGCAAATACTATTTTCCCTTCTCCATTTTGTTTGCATTTTAGTAGCCGCGGTGATTGCGGCAGCAGACCCAACATCTGGAACAACAGGTTCTTCCTCCAAAAGCACGTGATCTACGTCTTTGAGTTGAAGGGTGAGATATACCTTTCTCTTCCAGACTTGGTAATGTTCCCCATCAAACTTTTCTAACTTGCAAAAGTCAGAATTGAAGAGTGAAACATTAACATTTTCCATCGTAGCAATAAAGCTTTGAGATTGTTATTGCCGGGGTACAATTTTTCGATGGAAAACTGAAATTTCGTAACAATTGTATAAACAATCGTTATTACGTAATACTTCACAGAAGGTACGTAAGAGAAATTTCAACTAGTACTACTCTTCACAGAAGATGTACAGAACGTAAGACTTCACAGAAGGTACGTAAGCAAAATTCAACTAGTGCTACTTCACAGAAGATGCACAGAACGTAACACTTCTCAAAAGGTACGTAAGCAAAATTCAATTAGTGCTACACTTCACAGAAGGTGCGCTAATAGAATTCTGACAATATCAATGCAAACACTTCACCGAAGGTGCGCTACTAGAATCCTGATAAAACCAACAAAGAAAGAGACAGTCGAAAGGTGGAAAACTCCTGCTGGGGTGAATGATCACCGTTGCTCAAAGCTTTATTCGTCCCACACGAATAGCTTCCAGGAACCAGCAAGTTCGTCGGAGAACTTGGAACACTCTGCTCTTCTGACTCCTCGGATGAACTTGAACTCCTGTGCAAAACGTAACGCTGGTACAATTCCTCTCTTCTTTCTCACAGCCTCTAAGCACTTGTACACTTTCTGTCTACTACTTGTGTCTTAGTTTCTGTAACCTGTGAGAGAGGAGGAGGAGGCCTTATATAAGCCCCTGCAACAACTGCCCGGTTAGCACAATGTTAGGGACGTGGTAGTAACCACCCCCAACATGCAAGGACACGTTCTGCTGGAAGTTGTATCACCAGCGTAATTTACACTTTACGCACACAGCCCCTTTACGCACCCTACGCACGCTGCGCACACTGCGCCAACAAAACGCCTCATGAGCCCTTGAGTCCGAGTCCGAGCCCGAGCCCGATCAGTCGCTAAGCCCCTACGGGGCTTAGCTCCTATGGAAATAAATTTTCCAAGAGCAAAAAGCATGAATGCTTTAATTGTTAATTTTAGCCTTTTTTCCATTTAGAAAATAACCCCACATGGCACACCCATGTGCACCTACACACCACATGTGCATCTCTTAAACTAGCAAAGCTATATATAGAGATACAACCAATTTAGTTTTTCCGATGTGGGACTAAAGTTTCTAAAAGGAAAGCCAAAAACCCAACAAACGAGTCGTCTTGCATAGATCATACTCAATTGTTATTTCGGACATATCTACCATAATATATCTCATTGACACATTACAAAGATTAAACCAGAATACAATAATCAGAGAGTCAATATATTAAATATTTTAAAATTCTTAAGAAGTTGTATTATTAGTTTTAAATTTAAATGGTCCCCTCATGGGTCCTATAATAGTTCCATTCTTGTCCACTTGTGATAATTTGCCATGGAGTAAAGTGATAATCTGCCTATAATAGTGAGCGGCTTAAAAAATGCTTAAATGGACAGACCACGGAGTAAAGTCTCTTTCTTTCAATAATTTGCCGACTGATTAGTTGATTGACTTGTGTAGATCAGAATCATGTTCTCGATTTATTTTGTATCTGGAAATCCAAACAATAATGTACGAGTCATACATAACAAAGGTGCCATAGTGCTATTAGAATATGAGAGGGAGATTATATGCGGATAAGCTTGGATTTATCCTTCTTTCCTGATCATTTGGAGCACTAAGTTCGCATCTAATGACCATTGTGATCAGAATAAATATGTTACGTCCCTCTTTTGACAAATTCCTTCTCCAAGTTGCACAGAGTAAATTTGAAATTATATTTCATTTGACACGTTTATGGCTGAGCATTTCTCGAGTTTAAATCGAAAATCGATCCGAATCGAAATAGTGACTTGGTTCGGTATTTTACAATACGGTTTGGTTTTAATTTTTAAAATTTTTTTTTTCGGTTCTGAATTATAGATATTTAAAATTAATCTATATAATTTTTTTTGTAAGTTTTCTTCTTTTATGATATCTTATATCTCTATTTTTGTAAATGTACGATGTCTTCTCTCATCCTTCCAAATTTTATCACCAATTTATTTTCCGCTAAAAATAGTAGCTTTGTTTCAAAATACTTAATGATGGTCATTTTTTTCTTTATTCCTTCCAATTTAGAGTCACAATCATTTCTATAATATTTTTTACTTTTTAGTTTTGAGATTTTTGTTTGCTAAATTAGGAACAAATATAGTCATTTGTTGATACAATCCAGTTCCTATCTCCAGTATTTTTCTTTCATAACCATTGCTAGGGTTGAGTTCTATAAGCTCAGTAAGAGCTAAGTATCAGTAATATTCAGTAGCAGCTCAGTATCAGAGGAACAAAGACAGTTATTCAATTGGTCTAGTCAGCAGAGGAGGCAACAGATATAGTTAGCTTGGAAAATCACAGCTTGGATGTTCACTGCCTAGTTAGCAAATACAGTTAGCACTGGTACTTATTGTCTATGTATCATAGTAATTGATGTAGGAACCCTAGAGGGGGGTGAATAGGGTCAAGCTAACTAATCAAGCACTTAGCACAAGCTAATTGGTAATTTAAAAATATAAGTGCAAGAGAAGAAGCAAACACAATACCGACACCCGATATATCCTGGTATCCTCCTAAGAGGCAGTCCAGTCCCGGAACTCTCTCCGGCTTTAATCCACTATTTGAGCAAATAGTTACACACGAGTTTGGATCCGAAGAACTCGTCAACTTCTTACACAAGAGCTTTAATCCGAAGGGCTCTCCGACTTCAACCGAGAGTTTGGATACGAAGACTCCCCAACTTCAACCGAGAGTTTGGATACGAAGACTCTCCAACTTCAACCTTTCACAATAGGTTTTGATCTCCTTATACAATAGGATGAAGATCTCACTTTTCAACTCAATAACTCTAACACAATTTATGAATGGCAAATGAAAGCTTTGTAGAGTTGTTTGTGGATAGGCTTTGGTGGTTTAGAAATTTTTAGGCTCAAAGCATCAACCTTGAATGAAGGGGTTCAAGGCTATTTATAACCAAAGCTTTGAAAAGAGCCAAGGCAACTTTTCAGTCCACGAACCGGCATACCGTCGGTATGATCCGGCATACCGGCGGTATACCGGTCTGGGATTGCAACGGCTAGAAATATAGCCGTTGGGATCATTAATGGCTGGAAATCCGACCGTTGGAATTTCAACGTTTCGGAAGCGGTATACCGTCGGTATGGACCGGTATGCCGGTTTTGTAAACAGAAACTTTCTGTGAACAAAAACCGGTATACCGTCGGTATACACCGGTATACCGTCGGTATGCCGTTTTCCACCAAAAATGATCCTGGGCTTATTTCTGTCCTACCTTTCGATTTTGCCATCCATTTCTTGTGTTTACAATAATTCCTAAGACTCATTACAGACTCCAGATAAACTTAGGCAGGTGCAGACTTCTTCAGAGTCTTGAAACGATGATGGCATGGCTTGGCTTCTTCCTTTGATAGGTGCTGGCTTTTTTCCTTGGCGGCAGCTGTCCAAAGATATCCAGTTTGTGAAAACTGAATACCTTTCAGAGAAATCTTTGTAGAATACCATCGTCTTTGGCCCACCATAATTTCTTCATTGCATATGTCTACATTTGATCTTGCTAATTACTTTTCTGCAAATGCATGTTAGACGAACAAAGCAATATACATGTAGCAAGAATGATAAGATAAAAGCACATTAGGACTATGCAAAGTTTAAGTATCAATTATATAGTGATAGCATAAATATTAGTGATATCATAATGTTAAACTTAATTGAATAACCATAATAAAAACATAGTTCTGATTTTGGTAGCTCAATTAAATTTAAGGTATATATAATAAAAACTCATATCACTAATATGTAACACAATAAGCACATATCACCAAAGGTATAAGTATAAGTAGAAATGCTATAGTGATAGTATGAAGATTAGTGATAATGAAATGCTAAACTTAACAGATTAACCATATTCAAAAATATGATACAATCATTGGGCCAACAATTGATACATATGTAATTGAATAATATGGAGGATATATAGAGATGCATGCCGAAATATGATTGTAGAATTTGAATTTATATATATATTTTTCCAATAGTTTTCTTTCTTCTTCTCAAAATTTCTCCATTAATAAATTTTAGTCCATTTTCTACTTCTCCAATCACAATTCTGCAACTCTTGTTACTGCAATTTGATTAAATTCATGTCAAATTCAAAGAGGGATTCTGTTTTGTCCGACCTGATAGAAGAAGTCACATCATTTTTCAATGTAATTGATTTTATTTTTGTTGATTTTGGCAAAAGTTCAAAACATCAAGAAAAGTTTAGTCCAATGTAATTGGTTTTATTTTGGTTGATTTTGACAAAAGTTCAACCCATCAAAAAAATTTTAGTCCAATCGAAATAACCGAATTAAAATTTAATACGATTTCGTACGGTTCGATTTGTGTAAAAAGTCGATGCGGTTTGATTTGTTTTAAAATAGATTCGGTTTTCTTGGATTTTTTTCAAAACCTATTCGATTTAAACCCAACCTACAAAATGCTCACCCATATATACCTTTCCAATCCACCAAGTAGGCCACCATCCATGCATCTTGACAAATGGATGGCTTATCAATGCCAATTGGAATCCACATTAGATTGAGGTGTAGATGACACCCCTCCTATCATATTCATGTTACATGTACCATGCCTGTCGTGTATAGTTAAGGTTGGTCCGCATCACTTCTCACATAAAAACATAAAAGTTTGGAAAGAGAACAGTAGACATGATATGTTAATGACTAAAATAAGAATAATATCATTCTATCACTCTGTGGTGTGTGGTCATCATTCATCATCTTAATAGGTATGAAAAGGAAGGATTTTTTTTATTTAAAAAAAAGAAAAACTTTTTATAGGTAAAGTTATGAAGAGAAGAAGTCACCTACTTCCTAGTTAAGGAAACCTATTAAGAAGGCCCCACACGAAAAGTAAGAGAGAGAGAGAGAGAGAGGACACGTAAGATGTTGGTCCTTGGCCTTCATTCATTAAGTATAATAGATCTCTTGATGACTACATTTAACTATAAAATCAAAATTTTGGAATATTGACTAAAAAGGTCTCAAGAATGAGCGGAATAATTCCGCTCTCCTTGTACCGCAAATTAGATAGTAAAACATGCCAAATTTGAACAAATCATAAAGGGGGTTAGAAAATACTAATTTACAATGGTGGATATTAGTTTCGTCCTAGAATAATCTTCTGTTTTGTTATTTGATCAATTGCTTGCAGCTAGAATTTGTCAAAAATTTGACGCGGAATTAGATTGGAAGAAAAATCAAATCTATGGAAATATTATGCAAAATAAACATCCTTGAATTGTTTGTGAGTGACGACATTTTTTGCCACCAGGATGCAATGTATCAGGTCAGACTAACAAGGCATGGATTACATCAAGACCTTTAATTACACCATTATCCATGGGTTATTGGCGTTTTCTTCAGAGTTTAAATCATTGATGATGTGGAGAACTAATGTGATTGGCATCGGGCTCGAGTCTAACAAAATATATATATATATATATATATATATATATATATATATATATATATATATATATATATATATATATTGTTAGGCTCGAGCCCGATGCCAATCACATTAGTTCTATATATATATATATATATATATATATATATATTCAACGTTAAGTCCCCTCTATGACATGTGGATCTTACCGATAAAAATTAATAAAAAGACCCACATGTCATAAAAATGGCCTACATGTCATAGAGGGGGAACAGAGTTGGGACAACGGATCAGGAACAGAAGTTTATTTTCTCTTGTTTGGTATGGAAGAAAAATAGGAAGGAAGGAAAAGTGGAAGGATTACTTTTCCTTCATAACCTAAGAAATCCAATCCCCAAAAGTGGGAAGAAAAGTGGAAGGAAAAGTGGAGGCATATATTAATTAACAATTATACCACCGTATGAATGTATTATTTAAAAATTATTTATGAAGTCAAATGGTAAATAAGTGTTTTTAGTTGAGGTAGAATTGGTAAACCCTATATTTTTACTTTCTTTCTTTCTTTCTTTTTCGGAAAATGCATCTCTTATCTCTTTTCCATCCTTGCTACCAAACACAATGGAAAGAAATGATCTTTCCTTTCCACATGGAAGGAAAATAAATTCTTATCTTTCTCCTTCCTTCCATTTTTCCATCCTTCCTACCAAACACAGACTTAGGGTCCTCACCCAAGGTGCAGGAGAGGTCCGTACCGAGCTCTCAACGAGATAGGAAGGCATATCCTTGTTTTCTCGGAGAATGTCAACATTCAAGGAGTCTGCTGAGTGGTCCTTCCTACGACTAAGTAGGTCCTTCAAAGGCGGACCGCCGGCGAAATTTCTCACGAGATGGTACCCAATGTTAATGAGGTATGTTATTTGCTACTCTTGGTGAGGTAAAGACCTCGGACCAATGAGGCTGAAATCAAGGCCAGGTCCAGAATGGAGGGGCTGGACACAAGGCCTGAGCTTAGAAGAAGCTGGACTTGAATATTCAAATAAAACTGCAAAGAGTCTCTTCATGCACAGTGTCTGTATTGTGATGGCATGGCCAAGACATGTGCCGACCTCCGAAAGGAGAGGGAGTGTAGGAGAAAACTTTGATATAAAAAGAGGTATCAAAATTTTGATACCTCCTTTGTATGAAAAGTCGGCTCCTCTCCCACTTTTTAAAACGTGTATGAACATAAAGTTTTAGGATGGACCCATCTGTAATACAAATGAGGTATCAAAATTTTGATACCTCCTTCTGCATCAAAGTTTTACTCGGAAGTTTCATATTAAAAGCTCGAGTAAAACATTGATAAAGAAGGAGGTATCAAAGTTTTGATACCTCATTTGTATAACAAGCGGGTCCATTATCAAACTTTATGTCCACACGTTTTACGAAGTGAGAGGGAGCCCACTTGTCATACAATGGAGGTATCAAAACTTTGACACCTCTATCTATATCAAAGTTCTCTCCAAGCAGAATCTATATGCCCAGGAGAGTGACCATTCACTTGGGTAATCTAAAAATATTCATCTACTTCAAGAAAATATATCTCCCACATTTATGGCAAAATTGTGCATTAAAAAAATTAAAGATGTTTGGACAAAAATAAATTTATAATATCAAACAATCGCAGGCCCACCCCGAATCTCGTTAGGTTTCTTTAGAATTTAAAAAAATGAAATTCAATCCTCCCAAAACCATCCTAAAAATAATCTTGAATAATAATTCAATGATTTAGTGCAAACAAAATAGTAAATTATTATTTTTGGAGGTTAGGGATTCTGTCTCCAGAAATTTTGTATGAATCATCTGGAAAAAAAAAATCTTTTTCTTTTTCTTTTGTAGATAAGATGTAAGCCCAAATATCTAAAGCCTAAGTCCAAACCTGTGTCAAAGTGAAGTCAGGTTGGGCCGAGTTGGCTCACCCAATTCTAAACGAAGAGAAAACTGAAAAAAGTAGATAGGAATTTACAACACAACACCTAAAGAATTATTTTCTTACAAGTCAGCACCACAACCTAATAGTCATGCTCCCCAAGAAATGGACTTTTGGCCTTAATTTGTGCATATTGTTTGAGATTTGATTATGGGATAGTTCTTGGGAAACGTAGTACTTCTCCCAGCCAATGTTACAATTCATGGGAACAACACGGGATAAGTCATCTCTAACGTAGTCCTCCATCAAAAAAAAATTGTTGGATGAGTCATAGTTATCGACAATTGATGTTGGACATGTAACCTATGTCGTTGCTTGTACATTGGTTTCGTTATCATATTAGGGATACGTTGGAGCTCCCAGAATTTGAAATATATATATATATATATATATATATATATATATATAGAGAAAAATGTACCTTAAGGTCGACCTTATATATATATATTATATATATATATATATATATATATATAGAGAGGAAAATGTACCTAAGGTCGACCTTAGGTAAGTTAGCTAAGGTCGACCTCATTTTCCTCACTTTACAATATTTTTTTCTTGAATATTTTTTATGGGATTGATCTACACCTTATTGATTGGCAACATACCAAATTTCAAGTGATTATAATATTGTTTAGCCTCCTATCTATCCCTTGCAAAATCGATGGTCTAAAACTTTGCTGCTATACCGTAGATTTTGCAAAGGATAGATAGGGGACTAAACAATATTATAATCACTTGAAATTTGGTATGTTGTCAATCAATAAGGTGTAGATCAATCCCATAAAAAAACATTCAAGAAAAAAATGTTGTAAAGTGAGAAAAATGAGGTCGACCTTAGGTAACTTACCTAAGGTCGACCTTAGGTACATTTTCCTCATATATATATATATATATATATATATATATATATATATATATATATATATATATATATATAAAGGAGGTGGGGTCTACACCTTTTAATCTCAACCACCATTTCTGTATATATATATATACAGAAATGTTTTAAAATCAGTTGACTGGTTTTGTATTATAGAACTATCCTATGTTTTAGATTAAAATTTAGTGGTTGAGATTAAAAGGTGTAGACCCCACCCCCTTTATATATATATATATATATATATATATATATATATATATATATATATATATATATATATATATATTTTAAAGCAATGGGTAACTGTTGCAAACTCGCCTTCACTGGAGCTCGAACTCCGACCAATTGGGCCGCATGCATTTCTCTTAACCACTAGGCTAGAGGTCATTTGCAAAAAATTTAAATGTTAAGCTTTTATATATATATATATATATTTTGAAGCAATGGGTACTTGTTGCGAACTCGCCTCCACTGAGGCTCGAACTCCCGACCACTTGGGCCGCATGCATCTCTCTTAACCACTAGGCTAGAGGTCATTTGCAGCTTATATATATATATATATATATATATATATATATATATATATATATATATATATATGAAAAATGATAATTGTATTAAAGTAAGACAGTGAACATCAGAGCTACATCTATGTGGGTGCTCCAGATGGCCCCATAATCATAACATCATGCGCAAAACTGTAAAGAATCCCTATATTTAAAGTAACTAATCTTTCAAATATTATATTATTTTTTTTCTTTCCACACATACGACCCCATCGACGCAAGTCTGATTCTCGCTTCACTGAACCATCTGGAAGCTTTCCTTCTAGCTAGGGCTGAAAATCGAACGAACGAGCTCGAACAAAAAGTATTCAAGCTTGGTTTGACTTAACTATCGAACGAGTTTGATTCGAGTCGAGCTTGGACCGAGCCGAACACGAGCCGAATGCGAACGGTTTGAATTATTTTACGGTCCTAGTAGTGAGTATTTATAGGACATGTTGTATAGACTATCACACTGTTTCTTTCAAATTTTAAAGACTTTTTTATTGAATTACTTATGTTCTTTACATCATAAATTTACATCATATAAAGAACAAAAAATGAGTAAAATTTCTAAAACAAAATGTATTTCTATCTATTAAAAAATTGCATAACATATAGAAAAAAAAATCTAATATGAGAAACCGAGCCGAGCTCGAACCTGTTTGCGAACAAGATCGAGTCGAACAATTTATGGTCGAACTCGGTATCGATTAGTCCACGAACGAGCTTAAATCGAACTTGGACCGAGCCGAACACGAGCCGAATGCGAACGGTTTGAATCGTTTTACAGCTCTACTTCTAGTATTCTTGATAAATTCCACCATCGCATCTAGCTCTCGAGCCCCTCCATAATCAACATGCTGCTTCTCCCACAGCTTGTTCCATATACTCCAGACCACCGGGCAGTTGAAGTATATATGTCTAATGGACTCATTGTTCTGCTGACAAAAAATATACCCCAATTCTCCGGTCTGCACTCAGAATCGATTGAGCCGATCTACCTTCAGAAGTCCGCCTAAGCGTAACTGATACGCGCACAATTGAAACTTTCATGCAGCTCCTCGTACCCATACGAACTCAGTAGCCCCCAATGGGGAGGGGGGTGCAATCATAGACTTCCTTGTGGATGAACTGTCTACTGTCCGACTTCCCCCAAACCTACATATCCGCTGTCACATTTTGATCCATTCAGACCGACCGTATCTCTCAAGCAGCCTGTCTAGCAAACCTGTGCACCTATGGCCGCTACACACCCATCTGGAGGATACAACTGACTTTCTCCTGCCTATTTCCCATTGCCAGAGAACTCCACCAGACATATCAGCAAGACTGCGATGTAAAATCCATGGGTCCAACCAAAGGTTAGTCGATTCCACATCTTTGATAGTCCGACTGATAAATGATTTCATTTGTCACTGTAGAATATAATATTTTTGAAGACCATTTAGTCATTAATATTGTCCATAGGCCCCGAAAAATTCTCCCCGTTCAGATATCTGCACTCCACCCAGGAGGGCCATAAAGAGGCTCTAGATATGAGCTTCTAGGCGAGCTTCATACATGTAATGTCACGAAGCACCTGGAGTAATAGAAGTTCCACTCCCCCTTTCCTTGTGGATTGACACAGGGTCTCCCATCCAATCATATGGATGCCACCCCGCCAGATAAAATTTGCACAAATCTTCTCTATCCGTCTTATGGTTGCCGACGGTAGTAAGATTGCCTGCAACCGGAAGAGGGCGATAGATGTGATCCCCGACCTCACCAACTCTATCCTCCCTCCAAAATACAAGCCATGTGCGAGCCATCCATCTACGCATCGTTGTGCATATTCTACTAGTGATTGACAATCCAAATCTCGTACGTAATTAATAAAAAAAAGGGATCCCGAAATGCTTGACAGGCAAGTCCCCCTTTTCAACTCCCTGCACCATGGCACGCACTTCCTTACCAGGGCAATGCAAATCAAAATAGGCTTTACTCTTCTCTCTATTCAGATGGAGACCCGAAAGAGCCCTAAAAGTCCCCAATATCGACGACATTTCCATCATTCCCTCCACCGTCGGAGACATGAACACATGAAGGCCATCCGCACAAATCAGATAAGAAACATGTGGTACAACCTTCTTGTATAATGGGTGATGTGCTTCCTGAGAATGGCTAAATCCATAAGACAAGCTAGTGACGTACTTCATAACAAGGGTGAAATGGTAGGGGAGAGGGTCCCCGTGACGAAGCCCCCGATTGCTGCTAATAAAACCATACGATTGCACTCTAATCAACACAGATAACGAAGTCGGCGAGATACACTCCCTAACTCTGTCTACCCAGGACCCAGCAAACCCCATCGCAAGTATGATATGGCACACAAACTCCCTGTTCACCGTGTCATATGCCTTTCTCAGATCTAGCTTGATGCAAGTTTTATTTTCGCCTACTTTATTGAAGTCTCGAATCAGCTCATGTGCTAGAAGGTTGCTGTCGGCAATAGCCCTCCCTTTGATGAACATAGCCTGATTGGATGACACTAGACCCTGTGTAATATTCTCTATATATCGGCACACATGCGATGCATAATAGTTTTATATTGATAATTACAATATTCTATAGGTCCAAAATTTACGAGGGAAGTTGTCCTTCCTTCTTCCGAATAAAAGTCAGAAAAGTATGATTTAATTCTTGCAACAATCGACCATGATTGAAGAATTCATGAATCACCTCTAGCACTGAATCTTTAAGCTCATGCCAGTGAACTTTATAGAACTTACTACTAAAACCATCTGGTCCTAATGCCTTACTGGGTCAACCTCAAACACAATGGCTTCAACTTCTTCCTTCTTCACAAGCTCCATAAGGGTCTGATTCCCAAATGGCCGGACCAAAGGCTTGCAAACTAGCATCGAAAAAACAGTGGTATAATCAGATTGGTTATATAAGTCAGATAAGTACTTGATAACTTCCTCGTAAAGCTCTCGGGGAGACATCATCTCCTTCCCATCCGGACCAATAATCTTGTTGATATGATTTTGGTGCTACCTCATCTGAACTATATCGTACAAAACTTCGTGCATTTGTCCCCATCTCTCAACCAAGAGCACTTTGCCCTTTGTGCCATCTCCACTTTCTCTTGCAAACGCAGAAGATTAACTTCTTTGATAAGTTCCTTTTTATCCTCTCCAAGAGCCGGGTCCAGAATATCTGCCTGTAACTGAGTTAGCAACCTCCTCAACTTATCCTCATGCTTTACCAGCGTACTTCTCGGCATGTTCTGACACTACGACTTCAAGCCCGCTTTAACCCGCTTCATTCGCAGGGTCAGTATGTACTAAGCATTTCCCTGCACCCCCGATTAAATTTCTTCTTGCACCACATCAGCACAGTCGTCTATGAGCACTCATTTTATTTCTGCTGCGGAACGGCCTTAATTTCCCCTTGTTAGGTTCCAAAAGCTGCACTAATAAGGAGGAGTGGTCACTTGTCTCTGCCGCAAGACCATCAACTACCGGGTTTGGGATACTTTGTGTCATGCGTCGATTCCGCAGAGTCAATCGTCCTCGCATTAATCTCTAAAAACTGATCGTCCTCGCTTGGGAGTGATGTCCTACAAGTCTGAATTTTACTTGTACAAGGCAAATACGGTACAGAATTGATAATCTTCAAATAGTATCACATCGCAGCGACACACATAGACAAATTGAAGATATTAATGATACATCTCTCTTTTACTAAACATGACACATTATTGAGTCATAGTAGCAAAAATAAGTAGATAACTTGAAGTCACACAAAGATATGTAGAAATAAGTTACATGACATAATGTATGGACATCGCCTTCCGAAGCTTCCGCTGGATCGACAAATATGTATCAAGAGATGAGAGACAGCTGAGTGACTTGTAATGTGAGAAGAGTGAGCTTGAGCGATTGTAATCTCGGCCTTGCACCCCTAATGGAACCATTGTTTCGATATCAATAAAGAGCTTCTTTTGAATAACTTGTGTTTTGTTCTAAATTTCTGCTGCGTGTTCAATGTTTCTGCTTGGGACTTCTGTGCGACGACCCCGTCGCTGCCGATGTAATCGGCCGTTATGGAACTGCCTTGCACGAGCGCAATCTAGGCTCGGGCGGCATCACGCCTTAGCGAGGACGATCGCTCCTACAGGAGCGGGGCGTGACATAATGGTATCAGAGCACGGCTTTACGTCCTTGGACTACCGATTGAATTCTTTAACTCCGTTGTTCCCGCAAACTCTGAAGTGTTGCTTCCGTAAGTTGATATCGTTGGTGAGCTCTCTCTCAATTGTCCCACGGAATGTCCATACAATAAGTCTAATATTTTCAAAAGCTCGTACAAGTGTTCAATCGAACGCATCAATAGGTGATGGCCTTTGGGCCGAACGGTGCCGACCTTGAGTTGATAGAAAATGCATGCTAAAGTTAGCAAGTCGCGTACGTGTCTAACGAGTCCTACGTCGACATGAGCGAATGAGCGTGCAAAGTCGGAGTATAGTCTATACGGGATGGTTATGCACACGGCCTTTTGGCTAAGTTGGGTCGCGTGTCGCGCACCTAGAATTTATGGTGCAAGCGAGTTTCGAGCGATATTGAGTACCGCTCGGTCGGGAACGAAACTATACTTAGAGTGGCTACCGATAGACTGCTATCGAGCGACGATAACGTCTATGCGATATAGATGAGCATGCTTAAAATTCGAGGAATGGTTTGAACAGGATTTAAAGAAGTCGATTTTGTTTCGAATGATAGTTTTGAGGATTTGTAGAATGACTTGACCCTGAGTGGTGTATGGACGTTAAAAAAATTTGTTCGAGCGAAACTAAGGATTTACGGATAGTACGAGTACGTCGACAAGCGACGATATCGCAAAGCCTTAGATCGTGTACGATGGAATGAGTTGTTGTCTTGAAGTTTGATAAGTGGATTCGAACAACCTAGAAATTGACGCGCACGGAACGTACACGGGATTGAGGATGGTGCGAGTATGAAACGCGAAGATGATTGAGTAGGTGAAATCGAATCGAGGAAAAGTTAAGGTGTAGCGAATGGATAACTGGATTGAAGAAATTGATACGGATCGTATACGAAAAGTTAGCACGACGGAAAGATAGCGCGCATAAAAAGTTTGATTCGAATGTTTGAAAATGACTCTGAGGATTGGAATGGATGTCGTTCGATGATTGAGTTAGCAAGGAATGATGCGAGTTAAGGAAATATGTTGATCGATGACTTAAGATAGACGGATGAACGATACGTGATTTCAGATTTGAATGAATTGATCTTGTAAAGGATTCGGAGGATAATGATCGAACTTGTTGTTGAATGTCGAGGAAATCATCTAGTTGGACGCTAGCATCATTCGTACGATTCGAAATTCGTTGCAAAAGAAGATCGTCAGGTAACGCATATCATCGATGGTATTGAGGCGTATTAAAGATTGATATGCGATAACTAGGGGGTAATTTGACACGGTGAATGACGATCGTGCAAGTGTTATCCTTCTGAATGGATGCAATGCTTAGGACTTTGGTTTGGATGAACACGATCGTGTCTTGATGATTATGCGGATAACCACAAGCGTTGACATTTTTGTCTTGTGCGAGCGTAACTCTAGCCTCGCACATGCGTTGCATCGGATTTGGGGCGATCGTTTCGCGTGAGCGCTGACATGGTGATTCATGTCGCAGGAATGATCGAACTCGAAAAATCAGGATACGACAACTTTGATTGTCTCGACTTATTGGCTTGATGCGAAGGTGAACTCGAGGATTTGTAGGACTTATGATTGACGAATGAATGAAACTTGAGGATTGAGTAGGTCCAATCCGCACATCAAGAATGAATTAGTCTAGACACAAAACAAGAGTTACGTCCCGATGAGAATGATTATCTCACGGAAGCGTGCATGGTAATTCGTGTCCACCGTGGATAATCTGACTCGCGTGAGATCGGGACGCAATATATTATTAAGTAGGACGACCTTGTGATCGATTACGTGAATTGGAATAAATGACTTAGAGAGTATGAAATGTGACTTATGGTTTAGCGATGAATCGTGTCGTAGCGTGCTTGACTTGGAAGGATTGATAAGCGGATTATGTCGAACGTGTTCGAAGAGATAGACTACGAAATGGCTTGATAAACGAGTGATATTGATACGTCGTGAAATCGGTTGAAACGTGATTTATCGTAGGATGGTTTTACTAAAACGACTCGGACCTCGTGCGACGATTATTGGAATGTGCGTAGGAAATCGATGTTAGATGTTTAGAAATCGGAGTGATGCGAGCTTGGGTAGAAAACCCCGTACCCTCGATTTGGTTTGACCTTAGGAAGGGGTCAGTGTTGATATCGTTGTTTGGGAACTATGATTCCAGTACTGACGGAAAGACATAGCCTAGTGGTTAGGCAGACGTCCGAGAGCGAAGCGATAGGAATTGTGGAGACACCACTCGCGAGTCACGGCTGACATGCACGTATATCAGGGACGCCCGAATATGTGCACGATCCGACTCGAGTGGTGATGGCGGATTCTCTATCACGAGGCTTGGCTGAAATACATGTATTTTGGGGACGCCTAGAATATCTGCACGATCCAACTAAGTGATACGTTGAATCAAGTAAGACTTGAGAAACAGGAAAGTGTCAAGGATTAAGATCGTGAGTTTCAAAGAAATATGGATAGTAACATGATCATTGAATTGAGACGAGTTTGAATATTGGTTGATCGGTTGGTGTGCCTTACGACTAAGTTAGTGATAGCACGACCGTGGCTCGGATTGAGGGAACGCGTAGGAGTAGCGTGTACGAGAAACGTAGGATGTCGAATCAAGTTATAAGCCGATAAGTATACTCAGTAAGTTTCAAGGACGAAACTTTTTCTGAGTGGTGTATGATGTAGTGCCCCGTCCCGCGAAGTCAATCGAAGGAATCGAAACACCGACGGCATTCGGACTTAGCCTTACAACGGCTTGCTCGGAAACATCGCTCAGGTGGGGTAGTTTCGGTGAACTTGCCTCGTCTTAGCCTTCACTTAATAATTCGTGTGTTTTCAACTTGCACAATAGTCTTGATAATAAAAGAGACGAATCCACATAGCTAAGGAAATAATTCCGACATGTCGAATCGAGTTTAGAACATGAAAAATGTCCCATGGTCGGATTAGAGTTAGTGCACGGCGTACTTTGAAAATGACACTCGGTCCTTCGTCCTGTGGCTTCGGAGAAGGAAAGTTGGTATTCGACACAAACTATGAGTTAGCCTAAGTCATAGGTGTCGCCCGCGTTGATGCTCGATAAAGCATGCACTTTCCTCGAATGCAAGGCTCGGCGTAGCCTTGATCGTCCCACGAACTAAGTTGTATCGTACGACTTATGGCATGAGTTTAGGTACCCAAAGAATTTGGTTGTTCAAGTTGAACGTAGGCATGGTCCCACGGTTCTACGGCTGCATATAGCCATTCGTTCCCACGGTCTTAAGGCTCATCACATAGAGTGTGACTTGGACGATAGTGTCGCATGGAATACATTGGAGTATGAGACGTTCCAATCCACGTTAAGAAGTTCAAGGCAGTCCCTCGGTTGGAAGTCTCGCGTTTCTATACACGTTAAGAAGTTCGAGGCGGTCCCTCGGTTGGGAGTCTCGCGTTCCTATCCACGTTAAAAAGTTCGAGGTGGTCCCTCGATTGGGAGTCTCGCGTTCCTATCCACGTTAAGATGTACGAGGCGGTCCCTCGGTTGGGAGTCTCGCGTTCCTATCCACGTTAAGATGTACGAGACGGTCCCTCGGTTGGGAGTCTCGCATTTCTATCCATGTTAAGAAGTACGAGGCTGTCCCTCGGTTGGGAGTCTCACGTTCCTATCCACGTTAAGGAGTATGAGGCTGTCCCTCGGTTGGGAGTCTCACGGTCCCGATGTACGTTACGCAAAGTGTGGTTCAGAGCACGTGTTGCTAAGTATTGTTCCAGTCGTATCAACAAATTAGGCCATGCATTTACGTGAGTCTAGATGTCTCGTAGGTGCGTGGTCATTGGACACCTTGTCGACAAGGATTTCTGCCTAGACTGGTTATACGTCGGGACACCGGGCCCAGTCATCCTAGGGGGTAGACGTTATAGCAGCGCACGATTTTACTGCATGAGGATAGTCGGGGGCTTTCCATGGGGCTCGCTACCTGCATCGAAGGACCCGCCGCCTACCCGAGCTATGTCCGCGATGGCTTGTCATGCCAGTGGCCTTTCATATAGATAATTGACGTGCTATGCGGCGAATCCGTATGCACGGTGTCGGTCGTAACAAAAGAAACGTAAGCACGGTATGTGATGTGTTATGGGAAGCGTGCACGGTATGCACCCAAGGTATTATGGAGCCTAAGATTTGGTTATACGTAGAGACATGTGTTTCGCCATGAGATATGGCGTCGTACTTGAGTTCTCAACACCGGTTCCACAAGTTGTGTTAGACGTTTCGAGTTAAGTCTGGAAGGGCCGTAAGGCGAGTTTGGATAAGTCAGGTTACGCTGTGAGGTACGGCCTCGATGTTTGAGGCACGGGCAAGTATTTGGTACGACCGAGTCGTTACGTCCCAGAGTATGGCACGAAAGGCAAGCACGAGGCGATAAGTTGACGTTATTGGAACAAGAAGGTCTAGCGGTAAAGTATGAGTACGTTATTAATGCAAAGGCACGGTGACGGTCTAGAGACACAAAATAGACCAAGGCGTCGGTCCTAAAATCGATCCTAAGGCAAGACTAGAAAAATAATCGTAAAGGGATACGTTGCACAAAAGTAAATTAACGTATTGGTTTTGTATGGGTGGGCCAGGAGCTCACTCCACCAGTACAGTTGAGTACTGACATCCACACAGTTTCCATGTGCAGGCACAGGTAGAAGCTCGTGGCACGGAGCTCGCTTGGATGCAACGAGGCACGGAGTTCCTTAGCGATTCGAAGCGTGCGGCCGCGTGGAGTCAAAGACTTATACAGGACATAATGTATGGACATCGCCTTCCGAAGCTTCCGCTGGATCGACAAATATGTATCGAGAGATGAGAGAGAGCTGAGTGACTTATAATGTGAGAAGAGTGAGCTTGAGCGATTGTAATCTCGGTCTTGCGCCCCCAATGGAACCGTTATTTCGATATCAATAAAGAGCTTCTTTTGAATAACTTGTGTTTTGTTCTAAATTTTTGCTGCGTGTTCAATGTTTCTGCTTGGGACTTCTGTGCAACGACCCCGTCATCACCGATGTAATCGGCCGTTATGGAACTGCCTTGCACGAGCGCAATCTAGGCTCGTGCGGCATCACGCCTTAGCGAAGACGATCGCTCCTACGGGAGCAGGGCGTGACATTGGCCGCCAAGGCGGCCAGATAGGATGGATCCAGTGGAGGACGTCGGCGACTAGGCACGACGACTTTGGTCGAGGAGAGCGGAGGAACTTCGACTGCACGGCAGCTTGCGGTGGGGACACGTTAGTGAGAGACTGGAACCCCAGATTCAGTCAGATCTGATGACGGTAGCACAGGCGGCGTCGGACCCAGGTGGTGACACGGTGGTCCGAAGTTAGGCGCGGTCGCTCGATACGTCGAGACACGAAACTCTTCGTCGGCAGAGGGTGTTGGTGTTTTTGCCTTTGAACTAGGAAAGATAGTCCCACATCGGCTACACCAAATGGTGAGTATCTTAATATAATGCATTGCTTGTGTTGAGGTGTGCACATGAGATGTGGTGGGGCACAAGTGTGTACCATGTGGGAGTATTTTCCTAGAAGAAAAAAGGATTAATTCTAACAAGGATGCAAGTTGATTTTTGTTGTGCGGACTCGAACTCGGACTCGGACACGGACTCCAGGATGTCTCGTGCATGCACGAGAGTGTTCGGAGGGTAGACGTGGACTGGCACACTTCTATGCTGATTGTGGGATGATCTAAAATATCAAACTCTATTTTTGAGTATTGGTATTTTAGTCCCACATCGGATAGGAGAAGAGGTGAAGTCTCAACTCCACTCTATAAATAGAGCCCATTGGCGTCCTTTGAAAGATGCACCAAGAAGAGAGTTAAGGGAGTCTGTAAAGTCCAGGAAGCCCGCTCAAGTCTCAAATATTGACTTACGAGCGTTCCAGAAGTTCTTCGTGAACTTGCTGGTTCCTGGAAGCAGATCGTGTTGGGGCGAATCTTGCTTTGAGCAACGGTGATCTTAATCACCCCAGTAAGAACCTTTCCTCTTCTTCTTTCTTCTTTCTTCTTTCTTCTCCTTCATCTGAGTTGTAACTCAGTTCTGTCCGTCAGCAACTGCGATTGCGAGGAAGAACGTGAGATTTATTTTCTGATTATTGTTGCTTTTGTAATCAGATTCATATTATAGTGTTCCTATTGGATCTCGAGAATAATCAGAAGGGAAACGTTTGTTTGAACCTCTGATCTCGACATTGAGTCTACCATCTTTGATCAAGTCCCGGGACTAACAGAGGACGACGAGGTTTTGGTGGAGATCGGCCGAACATGGCGGCTCTGGCGAGCAGACCAAGATCTAGACACAGTAGCACCGAACACGATGATCATTCAGAGTCTAGGGTTAGGTTTTATGTGAGTCAAGAATTTGGGGTGTTCGTGGCCACATGACATAGAATTGGTGACCCGGGGACAAGAGAAATTGTTTGTGTGGAATAGGGTTTGGGATCATGTCGTGTCAGACACGAAAATGTAATTGTGATAGTTAGAGAATTAATAAAATGGAATGGACACCGACACGATTAGGACAAGGTCATTAGGACTATATAGGAAAATTAGGAATGCTAATCCATGTAATAATTAGGCTATTTATAGGGTAATTAGAAAAATTCTATAATGTTTAAGCACATGGGTTAGGAAGGAATATTCCTAAAATATTCCAAAGAATATTTCATGGAATATGTTAGATTCCAAGGAATATTCCTTGGGACTAATTAGCACTATTTTTTATTAATTAATGGATTCTAGAATGTTCCTACATAATCTAAGTGGTTAAGCATTCCACCATGGAATCCTAAAGTTACTAGTAAGGTCACCTTGTTTCCTAATATTTACAACTATGCCATTCTAATTAAAAAATTGTTATACTTTGGCGACAAAATAAAATAACTTATAAATGAACCATTCTAAAAATAATAGAAAATTTACAAAAATATTAGGAACATAATAGGCTTCTAAATAATAACCAACGATAATAATTCTTAAAAATAATAATTAAAACAATTAGGATTTAAAAAAATAAAAATAATCGAGATTTTTTAAAACAGGAGATTTCAATTCACAAAAGAAAATGATCTAAGTAGAAAAGTCTTCTCCAATGCAAAAGTATTGAGATGCTTAATTTTTTTAACTTCCAAGACAACTTCTCATCTTCTTAATTTTTTTAAATATTTTTTTATTCATAATTGATGACATGGAGGTGAAGACATTGTCAAGTGTATTGTCTAGAACGAGACAACCAACTTCACAACGTCTTCTATAACTTTTGCCACGTCTTCTATAGGGTTGGAGATACTCTAAGGCCTCGTTTGGTTCGCGGAATGGAAGGGAAAGGAAATCAATTCCTTGTCATTTCCTTTCCTTTGGGAAACTTTAATTCCTATTGATTTTCCTTTCCGATGTTTGGCAATGCCAAGGAATTTGGAAAGGAAAGTGAATACTTCAATGTGGGAAAGTGATTCCTTCCTTGGATGAATGGAATCACTTTCCCCCCTAATTTCCCTTCCATTGGGAATCACTTTCCTTTCCTCCTCAATTCCTTGGGCACCCAAACATAGGAAAGTAATCACTTTCCTTTCCCAACCGGGAGATTCCGCGAACCAAACGAGGCCTAAGAGCGTATGCAACCTACTGTGTTTGAAAAAGAGTTGTTGCCACATGGCTAGGAATAACAAGTTTTTATTGATTAAGTCATTCTTTAATGTGAATGTCAAATAAGTTGTGAAGTTGACATGGCATGACATGACAAAGACATTGTAAAGTTGGTTGTCTAGTTCTAAACAATGCACTTGACAATGACTTTACCTCAACATCATCAATTATGAATACAAATATTTAGAAAGAATGGAAGGAGGGAAGGAGTTGTCTTGGAAGTTGAAAAAATAGATTTTATTGTCTTCTCAATACTTTTACATTGGAGAATATTTTTCTACTTTGTTGTCTTGTGTAAATATAATCTTGTTACCTAAGAAATATATTGTCTTGTGCCTCACATTACAAGACAATAGACAATAGGGTTGGAGATGCTCTAATGTTTGTTGGACAAGATGACAGTTCAACTACCTGTAGCCGTTGCTCATTTAAGACTAGAATCGATAGTGGAAAGGTTGCTTATTAATGTTGTGATTTTTGATAATTCACCTTATTATTGGATTTTTAAAGTGGCTTCTTTCCACCAAAGTCAAGAGAAGACTCAAGATGTGAACTCTTATTACTGAAAGCGTTATATGATCTTGCTAAAAAAAATATGGGGTGGTGGGCATCTATCGACAAATCATCTCAATTTCATTTGAGAGTTTGTATCACACGTCTGGGGTCCTTTTCTCTTTGTTCCGGATTTTCTTCTTTGTTCGGGACTTTTCTCTTATCTCCGCCTACTTGGTTCTTGTTTCGTTAATTAGCATTGTATATAGATATCATAAATTAACGATCTATGTATCGAAAGGACACAAACAAAAATTGTTTAGCTTCGATGTACTTCGTTAAATAGGATTTTTGTTGAGACACGTTGAAGAATCTTACGAGTTTCACTCGTTGTTCTCCATTCCGAACCGGAAGTCCTACTTAGAAAAGAGAGGATTTGAGAAGGAAGGAAATTACTTGAGAGGTAAATATATAATTTTTTACTAACGAGAATATCCTCCTATATATAAGCAGAAGATCGTGCCATCCAACTGTATGCCAACAATCTTTTTTGTTGACGTGTCATTTTCTACGGCTGTTGGGCAAATATCAAGAGGGAATTCGAACATGCGCATCCACGGACATATGTCACCAATCATTAATAATACATTTTTTCAATCACATACATAGGCCATTTGAGAATTAACAAGGGTATGATCTATGAATAATCGACCTCTAATTCAAAGATTTTATATTCTATAAACTGTTCGCGGAATGAGAGGGAAAGGAAATCAATTCCTTGGCAATTCTTTTCCTTTGAAAAATTACAATTTTCATTGATTTCATTTTCGATGTTTGGAAATGTCAAAGAATTGTTGGAGTGGGTGGGGTTCCCAACCTATGTGGAGAAGATCCCGGAGTGCGACGAGCGCCGTCCGATGTCGGAGAAGCTCGGAAAGTCGGAGTTGTTGCTGCTGTTGCTCCATGGGAGGTTCTGGAACAGGGGATCCGAGTTCGGGCCGAACTCGGTCCCATGGCGAGTTCGGGCCGAACTCGGTCTGGCCACTCCAGCATTGTGGCATGAGGTTCTGGATGCTCGACACAGAGTTCTGGCCGAACTCTGTGTCGTCGGGGGCTGAAGCGGATTTCTGGATGAGTTTTCATCATTGAATCTAATCCAACGGTTCAGATTTGCTGCGGGATTAGGGAGTTATATTGGGATTTTTCAACCCTAATTCATCACGCAACATTACGCAAAGTAGCACAACTTTGAGAGAGAAAGGAGGCAAGAGTGCCATTACAACTTCGGAAGAGAAGACGGAGGATTGAAGGTCGTTTTCGAAGGAGATCGTGTTTCGGGTAATCTCTAATCGTCGTTCTCGCTCTTCGTAGCCTTGTAATCATTGTTCTTACTTCTGAGTGTTGTGGGGATCCGATTTGGATCGGGAGGAGTTTGTAGAGGGTGTAATTCTTCTATTCCATTAGTGGAGGCTTCTCAGGGTTGGACTCCGATCGTCCCGTGGTTTTTCCCGCAAGGGTTTTCCACGTCAAAAAATCTCTGTGTCTGCGTGATTGTTTTGTGTGGTTGTTTTTGGGTTCGTGCGTTGTATTGCTCGGTCCTCTCGCAGGTACTCTCTGGTTTGGGAAAAGGTTTCCGCGTTTCTTTCCCAACAGAGTGGTATCAGAGCTTTGGGTTCAAAGGAGTGTCAGTAGTTGACAGAGAAACCTGAGAGGAGAGATGGACGCGAAGCCGGTGCGCATGGTGAATCTTAATGGCACAAACTATCATTATTGGCGGAGCAAGATGAAGGATTTGCTGTTTGTCAAGAAGCTGCATCTACCCGTATTTGCATCCGAGAAGCCCAGCGATAAATCCGAGGAGGACTGGACATTCGAGCATATACAAGTGTGTGGGTACATACGGCAGTTTGTAGACGAGAACGTGTACAATCACGTTGCCAATATTGAGCACGCGAAGACGTTGTGGGATAAGCTGGAATCCTTGTATGCGAAGAAGACCGGGGTAAACAAGTTGTTTCTGATCCGGACGATGATGGGTCTGCGATACAAGGATGGGGCGTCTATTTCGGATCACTTGAGTGAGTTTCAGGGCGTGGTTGACCAGCTATCTTCTATGGGAGTCAAGTTCGACGACGAAGTTCAGGGACTGTGGCTGCTGTGTACTTTGCCAGACTCGTGGGAGACCATACGAGTATCTATGATCGCTTCTGCTCCAGAGGGCGTGGTCAGTCTGGAGTTTGCCAAGAGCGGGATGTTGAATGAAGAGATGTGGAGACGTTCTCAGGGTACTTCATCTACATTTCACCACTCAGAGGCATTGGTTTCAGAGAGCCGCGGAAGGGGCAAAAGCAGGGGTCCAGGTGGTGGCAGAGACAAGAGCAGGGGGAAGTCCAAGGGTCGTTACGAGGACTCAGAGTGTTACCATAGCGGTAAGAAGGGCCATATCAAGCGGAATTATTTCGCTTGGAAGAGAGAGAAGAAGGGCGACAAGGGGAAGCAAGAAGAGAACACTACAGCGGCGGCCTCGGTGCATGGAGGCGATGTGATCGTCGTAGGTGATGAGGTCATTACTAACCTCGCCTGCGATGACAATTCTTGGCTGGTGGACTCAGGGGCTTCAGCACATGTATCTCACAATAGGGCACTGTTTTCCACTTACACGACAGGCGACTGCGGCGTATTGAAGATGGGCAACGGAGATGTGTCGAAGGCGGTTGTCGTTGGAGATGTGCATTTGAGAACGAAGACGGGTGCGATTCTTGTTCTCAAGGATGTTCGTCATGTCCCTGATATCCGTTTCAACCTGGTGTCGGTTGGAAGGTTGGATGACGAGGGATTCTTCAGTCTCTTCGGGAACAGTCAGTGGAAGCTTTCCAGAGGTTCGATGGTGATTGCCAGAGGGAGCAAGAAGTCCGGTCTCTACTATATGGAGGGGAGAGCAGAGGGGGCACAGGTGGTGAACGCAGTCAGTGATGCGTCTATCGAGTTGTGGCACAGGCGGCTCGACCATATCAGCGAGAAGGGGATGAGCTACTTGGTGAACAGGAAGATGATTCCAGGGCTCAAGACTACAAAGTTGGAGAAATGCACACACTGTTTAGCTGGGAAGCAAAATAGGATGTCTTTCCAAAGTCACCCAAGTTCGAGGAAGCCGGCGTTGCTCGAGTTGATTCACTCGGATGTCTGCGGTCCTATGAAGGTAAAATCTTTTGGTGGTGCTTCTTACTTTGTAACCTTTATTGATGACTGTTCCAGGAAGATTTGGGTCTATGCCTTAAAGACCAAGGATCAGGTGCTGCCTACTTTCAAGGAGTTTCAGGCCTCTGTTGAAAGGGAGACGGACAAGAAGTTGTTGTGTGTTCTGTCCGACAATAGCGGCGAATACATCGGTCCCTTTGATGCGTATTGTAGAGAGCAGGGGATACGACACCAGAAGACTCCGCCAAAGACACCTCAGCTCAATGGTGTAGCGGAGCGCATGAACAGGACACTGATGGAGAGGGTATGGTATTTGCTGTCAGAAGCAAACTTGTCGGGCAGTTATTGGGGTGAGGCTCTTCTCACAGCTGCTTATATTATTAATTTGTCTCCTAGTGCTCCTTTGCAGGGTGATGTGCCTGACAAAGTATGGTACGGCAAAGAGCCGTCATACAATCACCTGCGGGCGTTTGGTTGTAAAGCCTTCGTGCATGTACCGAAGGACGAGAGGACCAAACTTGAGCCGAAGACGAGGCGATGCGTCTTTGTCGGCTATGGTCGGGATGAGTTTGGCTATAGACTCTACGACCCAGTGGAAGGAAAGCTCTACAGAAGCAGGGACGTGGTGTTCGTCGAGGATCAGACCATGATCAACACTCAGGATTCCGAGACGCCTTCTGAGGCTGAGGAATTGCCTGAGTTAGAGTCATTTCGCTTCGAGCAGTTTCCAGAGGACATCGCAGAGGATCCAGTTATAGGAGAGCCGGTACATGGAGTTGCTCCCAATCTTGATCATCAGCCTACTGATGGTGGTCAGGGTGTCCCTCAGGAGGATGAGCATGCCGGAGAGGTAGTTCCTGAAGGGGCGGAGGCTGTCGGTATATAGCCAGCACCAGTGGCTCCACTGAGAAGGAGTGACAGGGATCGTCGACCATCTATGAGATACTCACCAGATGAGTATATGCTATTGATTGACGGGGGAGAGCCCGAAAGTTTTGCAGAGGCTATGGAAGACGAACACAGGCAGGAGTGGATGGTGGCTATACAGGAGGAGATGAGTTCCTTGCACACCAATTCCACTTATGATCTGGTACGGTTGCCAAAGGACAAGAAGGCTTTGAAGAATCGATGGGTGTTCAGAGTGAAGCAGACGGATGATGCTACTCGCCCTCGATACAAAGCGAGGCTGGTAGTCAAAGGCTACGGTCAGCGGAAAGGCATGAATTATGATGAGATCTTTTCACCTGTCGTCAAGCATTCGTCTATTCGGGTGGTGCTAGCATTAGCAGCCAGTTTCGACTTGGAGGTCGAGCAGATGGACGTGAAGACGGCATTCCTCCACGGTGATCTTGAGGAGGAGTTGTACATGGAGCAGCCAGAGAGATTCTGTGAGAAGGGCAAGTCACATTTGGTCTGCCGGTTGAGGAAGAGCTTGTATGGTCTGAAGCAGGCTCCGAGGCAGTGGTACAGAAAGTTCGAGTCGTTTATGGAGGAGCATGGTTATGCACGGACGACGTCGGATTATTGTGCATTTGTGAGGTATTTTGCCGATGATGATTTCATCATTTTGTTGCTCTATGTTGATGATATGCTATTAGTGGGTCGGAATGCCACTAGGATAGCGGAGTTGAAGCGCCAACTGGGCGCGGCCTTCTCTATGAAGGATTTGGGCGCAGCGAAGACTATTCTTGGGATGGAGATTAGCCGAGAGAGAGAGTCCAAGCTGCTACACTTGTCCCAAAAGAAGTACATTTACCGGGTACTTCAGCGTTTCGGGATGGACGGGTCGAAGAAAGTGAGTTCCCCCCTCGCGGCTCACTTTAAGCTCACTGAGGAACAGTGTCCATCTACCGAGGACGAAAAGGAAAATATGGAGCGGGTTCCATATGCCTCAGCTGTGGGAAGCCTGATGTATGCTAAGGTGTGTACGAGGCCAGATATTGCTCATGCAGTTGGTACGGTTAGCAGGTATCTTTCAAATCCTGGAAGGGTACATTGGAGTGCGGTCAAGTGGATTCTACGATATCTTCAGGGCACTGCTGGTTGGAGACTTTCCTTTGGTGGTGACGAGCCGAAGCTGGTTGGGTATACCGACGCTGATATGGCTGGAGATGTAGACACGAGGCGATCGACTTCAGGCTACGTGATGATGTTTGCGGGAGGAGCGGTGTCGTGGCAGTCGCGGTTGCAGAAGTGTGTTGCCTTGTCGACGACGGAGGCGGAATACATTGTGGCGACGGAGGCTTGCAAGGAGCTGTTGTGGATGAAGAAGCTGCTGCAGGAAATGGGACTGAAGCAAGAGCAGTATACTTTGCTTTGCGACAGTCAGAGTGCTATCCACCTTGTAAAGAATCAGACGTTTCATAGCCGGTCCAAGCACATCGAGACTCGGTATCATTGGATACGGAATGTGGTTGAGAAGAAGGACGCGAAGCTTGAGAAGGTTCATACAGATGACAACGGAGCTGATATGTTCACGAAGATTCTACCAAGGGAGAAGTTTGAGTACTGCAGGCAGGTCGTTGGGATGACGACATCCTCCCCATAGTTGTGAAGGGGGAGATTTGTTGGAGTGGGTGGAGTTCCCAACCTATGTGGAGAAGACCCCAGAGTGCGACGAGCGCCGTCCGATGTCGGAGAAGCTCGGAAAGTCGGAGTTGCTGCTGCTGCTGCTCCATGGGAGGTTCTGGAACAGGGGATCCGAGTTCGGGCCGAACTCGGTCCCATGGCGAGTTCGGGCCGAACTCGGTCTGGCCACTCCAGCATTGTGGCGTGAGGTTCTGGATGCTCGACACAGAGTTCTGGCCGAACTCTGTGTCGTCGGGGGCTGAAGCGGATTTCTGGATGAGTTTTCATCATTGGATCTAATCCAACGGTTCATGTTTGCTGCGGGATTAGGGAGTTATATTGGGATTTTCCAACCCTAATTCATCACGCAACATTACGCAAAGTAGCACAACTTTGAGAGAGAAAGGAGGCAAGAGTGCCATTACAACTTCGGAAGAGAAGACGGAGGATTGAAGGTCGTTTTCGAAGGAGATCGTGTTTCGGGTAATCTCTACTCGTCGTTCTCGTTCTTCGTAGCCTTGTAATCATTGTTCTTACTTCTGAGTGTTGTGGAGATCCGATTTGGATCGGGAGGAGTTTGTAGAGGGTGTAATTCTTCTATTCCATTAGTGGAGGCTTCTCAGGGTTGGACTCCGATCGTCCCGTGGTTTTTCCCGCAAGGGTTTTTCACGTCAAAAATTCTCTGTGTCTGCGTGATTGTTTTGTGTGGTTGTTTTTGGGTTCGTGCGTTGTATTGCTCAGTCCTCTCGCAGGTACTCTCCGGTTTGGGGAAAGGTTTCCGCATTTTTTCCCAACAAGAATTTGGAAAGAAAAGTGAATACTTCATTGTGCGAAAGTGATTCCTTATTTGGATGGATGGAATTACTTTCCCTCCTAATTTTTCTTCCATTGGAAATCACTTTCCTTTCATCCTCAATTATTTTGGCACCCAAATATAGGAAAGTAATCACTTTCCTTTTCCAACCCGATGATTCCGCAAACCAAACGAGGCACAAAGTCAATAGAAGACTCAAGATGTGAACTCATGAAAGCATTATATGATCTTGCAAACAAAATATGGAGTGGTGGGCATCTGTCGACAAATCATCTCAATTTCATTTGAGAGTTTGTATCACATGTCTGGGAACCTTTTCTCTTTGTTCCGGACTTTCTTCTTTGTTCAGGACTTTTCTCTTACCTCCGTCCACTTGGTTCTTGTTTCGTTAATTAGCATTGTATAGATATCATAAACTAACGATCCATGTGTCGAAAGGACACAAACAAAAATTGTTCAGACACGGTCGTTGAAGAATCTTACGAGTAAAACCTTGTTGTTCTCCATTTCGAACCGAAAGTCCTACTAAGAAAAGAGAAGATTTTAGACGGAAGAAAATTACTTGAGAGATAAATATATAAGTTTTTACTAACGAGAATATCCTCCTAAGACCGGGCGATCCAACTATATGCCAAATCACATATATATAGGCCATATGAGAAATAATCAGGGCATGGTATATGAATGATCGGTCTCTAATGTTGGAAAATTTGAATGTATATTTGTTATAATAATAATGTCAATTTTTTTCTATCAACGACTCTATGAAAAGGTGTACGAATTTTTTTCATTGAAAAAGGTGTACGAATCTATTTATTGGAAATGTGTGCCCTTTCCATCGTGTCTCTTTATTTCTATAAATACACATGTGTTTGGAGCATTCAAGCATTCATTAATTCATCCATATTGCATTAGTTAATCTAAGAGAGAGACAACCAACGTTACTTCGACGAGTTCCTACGGTGTGAAGTGCTGCTACCGAAGAAAATAACCGTTGTATCCTGGGAGACGAATCGTCATTAAACCGTAAGCACCAGTGCGGGACAAATATTGTCTTAAGAACATTGAACCAAGTTCAAGCATCGGTATCATTTATTTATTCTATTTATATTTTAATTTCAGAATCTAAATACAGAGTTGGAAATATTTATACTAACATCTAATTCAAAAAATTTATATTCTATAAACTGTAAGAGGAATTTTAGACTCCAAATTATACCTCGCCCTATCTCGGCACATCATAGTATTTTTCGACCGTTGGATTCTAATAATTCCACAGGTTGTATGAAATAATCATCCTAATTGAAAACTGCATTCCAGAAATTTTCAACCAATATATTCACAGACACTTTGCAATATGCCGATCGAGTTCCACTTGCGGTTACGAAACACACAAGTCCATGACTTGGATTGCGTGACATTGGATGGACCCTACGCGGATCCCATCTGATGGTGCAGGGATGAAGTTTCGGCAGAACTCTGCGGACGGATATATATATATATATATATATATCCAACTTATGATGCACACCAGTGATTTTGCAGAAACCTCATAATATATATCCAACTTATGATGCACACCAGTGATTTTGCAGAAACCTCATAAGGATCATTTTCTACAATTTAGTACTAGCCAATAGCTACAACCTTAAAATACACACTGTTTCACTATACGTACACAAACTCCTGCGCTAAACATTCTAAACAATATGGACTATTTATATAAATTTTAGTACAACAACACCAATAAACACCAACGTCCACGTACACCAGTGAAGTTTAGCGTGTACAACAACAATAATAGACACCAAACTATGACCAGACCCCGTGTGCACCATATATACAACAACAAAGTCCTTATGCTAATTTTTTGGGTTGGATGTTTGAATACATCATATCTTATGCAACATTAATAAAAAAAAAATATTTTTCGTTACCGCTTCTAACATTGTCGTTAGCCATAACTCCAACCCAAGGTATTTCATTAACTACTATATTATTCTTGTCCGAGCTCTCTAGCCCAGTGGTATTAGAGCGGACATCCGGAGGGGCCGGCAAGGTTCGAGCTCCCCAATTGTGTGTGTGCGTGTGATTTCAAAAAAAAAAAAAAAACTACTATATTATTCTTTAGGAACATTTGTTGATTTGTGTTATACATGTTATACTTTTCAAGAATACGCTCTGGTTCTATTTATTTTCTTTATTGTATTAAAGATTCTTCCATTTTATTATTTTGTTATTTTCCACTAAAAAATATGGAAAAATAGTGACAAAAATTTCGTCGCTATATGAGCATTTTTCGCCGCTAAACAATAATAGTGACAAAAACGACAATAATTTTTTGTCGTTATTGTTCGTTTATTTTTCGATCAACAACCAAAATTCAGTTACTTACTGCCTAACGACGGAATTATCTGTTCGTTGTTTATTTTTGTCGCTATCTGTTCGTTGTCTATTTTTCTTATTCGTCTTACTCCATCGCTGTATCGTCGTTGTGCCGTCGCTAGTCCATTGCTAGGTGGATAACTATCTTTTTCTCCATATTATTTTTTAATTATCCAAAACGTCAATCCATAAAGCATATTTAATTGTAAAGATCTATTAATATGTGAATAAAAATCTTTATCATATATATATATATATATATATATATATATATATATATATATATATATATATATATATATATATATATATATAAAGGGAGCGGATCAAAAGTCTCCCTTAGAAAGCCTCCCAAAAATCCCCCTCACTCTAATTCGTAATATTAATGTTAATATTAATGTTAATATTAATGTTAATGTTAATATTAATGTTAATATTAATGTTAATGTTAATATTAAATTTTTTTTAATTTTTTTTTATATTAATGTTAATGTTAATGTTAATATTAATGTTAATGTTAATGTTAATGTTAATATTAATTTTAATGTTAAGTTTAATGTTAATTTTAGTATTTAATGTTAATATTAACATTAATATTAACATTAACATTAATATTAACATTAATATTAACATTAAATTACGGATTAGAGTGAGGGGGGTTTTTGGGGGGCTTTCTAAGGGGGGCTTTTGATCCGCTTCCATATATATATATATATATATATATATATATATATATAGAGAGAGAGAGAGAGAGAGAGAGAGAGAGAGAGAGAGAGAGAGAGAGAGCAATTACAGTCTACTAATACCGTTTCATGTTCAGCATGAACATATTTATTGTGCAAAGCATCATCTGGCATGGATCATCCTATGATCTCAGCTCTTATTCCCAATTTACTGGTGTAAATTAAAGCTTAATAAGGACTTTCACCAACATAGTTTCCCGGGGGATTATAGCTGCAAATTATGAAGATTGCACCGCTGTTGCAAATCACCCGGGCGCACCCAATGTTGACGGAGTTCCGCCACACCACCTGCGTGTAGTGGCCGCAGACCTTGCCCTCAGCGCAAGTGTTGCTGTCGTAGTCGTAGTACTGCTTCTCTGACACCCAGCTGTTCACCGCGTCGGCAGCGTCGAACGGCTTGCCGTAGCCCCAGAAGAGGTTCTCCCCGTACGGACCGCCGGAATGGACCAACTGGCAGTCCCCGACCCGCTGATCCGCGTAGTTCTGCGCGTACGCCTCCAGCGTCGTGTCCCACGACACAGGCCCGACACCTACGGCCGAGCGCGCGGAGTTGTGGAGGTCCACAAATTCTTGCGGTGAGTTCTGGGCGTCAGCGAGTCGGGTTAGGGTTTGGGTTGTAACGAATAAGAAGAGGAAGGCTGAAGCTAGGTTGGATGACCCCATGTTGCTGGTTGTTGGCAATTAGGTTTTTTTTGTGGAAGATAAGGCTTGCAATTGGGGGTACTTATATAGGTGTTCATGATGGCTCCGATAGTCTCAAATGCAATAATAATAACATAGACTTGACTCTGTCGTATAATTAGGGTTAGAAGAAAAGCTTTCAGATCACACGCGGGCGGCGGACATATGAGAAATAATCAGGAATATAACTAGTTAGTCCACTCAAAGGATTTATATTCTAAACGCAAGTGAAAGTAACTATTCTATAAACACGCGGGTGGAAATTTAAACTCCATTGACGGACGGACGGACGGACGAGATCCACTGTCCACAAACACACATCCGTTATACATACAAGTGACGAACCGGTCTATTTTAACTAGCATATGTGCACGTGCCTTGCACGTATTTTAATATTTTTTAATTAGTTTAGGAAAACTCTTTAGGAAGATTAAATGATAGTATTCCTAATTACTAAGCTGTTCTTATTAAAATTAATAAACTATTTTTAATTAATATAAATATGTAAGGATATTTTTGGAATTCAAAAGTTTCACCATCTAAGTTTTCCTATTATATAGTAGAATAGATAATTCCATAAGCGGCTTAACATGCTTTTATTTTACATGTAAATGGAGCTTACAGTTATGGATGATCTGATCTCACTCTGTTTATGATTTGGTGTTGTACTTATAGAATTGGTTGTCGATTGAACATATAACAGTGATTCATAATTGGAAACAGCATATAAATAAGCCTTTTTTGTTTGGTATGATCCATTAAAATAGAACTACATATATGGAATACATAGAAAACACTTTCCATACTTGTAAGAATTCATATTGATATATAGTTGAAGGAGTCAAGTACATCGACGTCTTCGAATACAATTATGCTATTTGGCTCCCAAAATATTTGGGTGATGTCATCTCCTATTATGTGGCATCTGACATGACAGATGACTTAACAGCTGACATGGCAAATTTTAATCCAAAAAATTAATTATCCAATTTTTTTAATGTTAATGTTAATGTTAATGTTAATGTTAATGTTAATGTTAATATTAATATTAATATTAATATTAATGTTAATGTTAATATTACTATTAATTTTAATGTTAATATTAATGTTAATGTTAATAATAATATTAATATTAATATTAATATTAATATTAATTTTAATATTAATGTTAATGTTAATTTTAATGTTAAGATTAATCTTAATGTTAATTATCATGTTAATTTAATGTTAATTTATTAATTTACTATTAATTTTAATTTTAATATTAATTTTATTATTAAATTTTGCCGTGTCAGCTGTCATGTCAACAACCATGTCATCTGTCACATAATGGGAGATGATTTCACCCAAATTTTTTGGGAGCCAAATAGCATTTTTGCTTCGAATAATTGTAATGTGTCCATTAAGGGTTATTTAGTTATAGGGTCTCTTATAATAGTTGATATTAGAGTTTAAGTTTCCATATTGTCCAATATTAGAATTTAGGTATCCATTTACACTCTTCACCGTCCAAAATTAGCGTAAATGGAGACATAAATTCTAACATTGGACAATATGGAGACCTAAACTCTAATATTAAATATTATATGAGATCCTATAACTAAATAACCCGTCCATTAATTACCAAATTTTTATTGATGGCACCACGTCATAGATACATAAGTGTAGCAAACTAACTATTGTTGGTGTTTTTTTGCCTTTGGACTAGAAAAGATAGTCCCACATCGGCTACACCAAATGGTGAGTATCTCAATATAATGCATTGCTTGTGTTGAGGTGTGCACATGAGGTGTAGTGGGGCACAAGTTTGTGCCATATGGAAGTATTTTCCTAGAAGAAAAAAGGATTAAATCCAACAAGGATGTAAGTTAATTTTTGTTGTGCGGACTCGGACTCGGACACGGACTCCAGGATGTCTCGTGCATGCACAGGAGTGTTCGGGGGGTAGGCGTGGACTGGCACACTTCTATGCTGATTGTGGGATGATCTAAAATATCAAACTCTATTTTTGAGTATTGGTATTTTAGTCCCACATCGGATAGGAGAAGTGGTGAAGTCTCAACTCCACTCTATAAATAGAGCCCCTTGGCCTCCTTTGAAAAATGCACCAAGAAGAGAGTTGAGGGAGTCTGTTAAGTCCAAGAAGCCCGTTGAAGTCTCAAATATTGACTTACGAGCGTTCCAGAAGTTCTTCGTGAACTTGCTGGTTCCTGGAAGCTGTTCGTGCTCGTATGGGGCGAATAAAGCTTTGAGCAACGGTGGTTTATTCACCCCAGCATCTCATTCTCGCCTGTCATCGCTGCTGTTGCCTTTTACAGTAACTTCTTTTTAGAAGCTCTACTGCCGATAGTTGCTTGCACAAAGTCTCTTTAGATTTTTTGTATATTACGTAGAATCTTTTTAGATCCTCGTAATTCAGAATCCTCCAGGATCTCTGTTGCACATCTTCTTTAAGGTGCTGCATTTGAAATGTTGTGTGTACAATTGTTTCAGTTTCAGAATTTTTCATCGAAAATTGTGCTTCGGCAATAACAATCTCAAAGCTTTATTGAGAAGATGGATAATTCTCGTGCTTCGCTCATCGATACCGGCTTTAACAAGTTGGAGAAATTCGATGGCGAACACTTCCAGATATGGAGACGAAAGGTCACTTTAAATCTTCAACTCGTGAATGTTGATCACGTGCTGTCAGAAGAAGAACCGATCGTTCCAACCACTGGATCTGCTGCGGCTGTGGCCGCTGCTACGACCAAGCAAGCGAAGTGGAAGAGAGAAAACAGTATATGCAAACTACTGATACTCAATTCCATGGAAGACTCTCTGGCAGAGTCCTACTCCAATAAGATATCTGCCAAAGAGATATGGGACTCCTTGGGAAAGCTCTATGAAGATGACGAGAACCGGTCCAAGATCTTTATGGTAGAAAAATACCACAAGTGGACCTTCGAAGACGAGAAGGCGATGCTGCCCCAAGTGAAGGAGTTTCTGAAGTTGCGTCAGAAACTAGAAGACGAGAACATGCCCCTCGTCGACAAGTTTATCGTTGGAGGGATCGTCGTGAAACTTCCTACAGAATGGAGCAACTTCTATGCAAGGATGCATCGAAAGAAGATGGAGATTAGCTTGGAGGATTTCTTGCAAGAGATCCATGTTGAGGATGAGATGCGCTCTCAACAGAAGATGGATACTCTGTCCAAACAATTGGCGAAGGCAAATCTAGTCCAAACCAGAGAGTACCAGGGGAAGCAGGCTGCTTCTCATCGCAAAAAGAAAGACTTCACGAATCTGAAAGTGAAGGGTCCTGCTTTCAAGCAGCAGAAGTCCAAGTCCCATGTGACTTGCTTCAATTGTGGCAAGAAGGGCCACTACAAATCCGAATGCAAGTCCAAGCCCAAAGAACAAGGTGAGCCTAGTAAGGTTTCTATGATTACTAATCTAGTTGCCATGATAGCACAGGTTGCAACTGTGGGGGCTGACTTGGACTGGTGGATAGACACTGGTGCGACATGTCATGTTTGTTCAGACAAAGACTGGTTCGTCTCTTATGACCCAACTTCAGAGAAGGTCATAATGGCAAACCAGGAACAAGCTGAAGTACTATGGATCGGGACGGTGGAGCTGAAACTCACATCGGGGAACACTCTGACGCTTCAAGGTGTGAAGCATGTTCCAGTAATTGCTAAGAACCTGATCTCTGGAAGTCTGCTCTGTAACGCAGGCTTGAGGATGGACATCAATACTGGCCAGTTGGTGATGTCCAAGAAGGGTACATTCTTCGGGAAAGCTTTCCAAACTGAAGAAATGTACAAGATTCAGCTTGTTGTAACCCAGCATGATAATATAAATGCAATCACTTTTTCTGATTATTCTCTTGAGTTGTGGCATAATAGGCCAGGACATGTTCATTGTAAAAGGATTAACAGAATGTCTAGTCTAGGACTTATCTCCAAGTGTGGGGGTAAGGTAGAAAAATGCGAAGTATGTGCTCAGACGAAGATCACAAGGAAACCCTTTCACAGGGTCCATCGAAGCACAGATCTTCTGGAGTTGGTTCACTCAGATATCTGTGACATCAAACAATTCTCTACAAAGGCCGGGATGAAATATTTCATTACTTTCATCGATGACTTCTCAAAGTATGCTTTCGTCTACTTGCTCAAGTCTAAAGACGAAGCATTCGAGAAGTTCAAGAAGTTCAGGGCCGAGGCTGAGCGGCAAACTAGACAACAACTCAAGAGGTTAAGGAGTGATCGAGGCGGGGAGTATCGGTCTCATGAATTCTTATTATTCTGCAAAGAAATGGAATCATCAATGAGACAACGGCTCCGTACTCTCCTCAATCCAACGGAGTAGCAGAAAGGAAGAACAGAACGTTGACAGAGATGATGAACTCCATGCTGTTGACTGCGGGTCTTTCAAAGTGTTACTGGGGAGAAGCTGCACTAACGGTAACGTTCATTCTGAACAGAGTGCCATATGCAACTTCCGACATAACTCCTCATGAACTCTGGTTCAAAGTCAGACCTAACTTGAATGTCATTCGAGTGTGGGGGTGTCTGGCTTATGTGAAGCTCCCGGATCTGAAGATTCAGAAGCTGGGGACAAGGACTATGAAGGTGATCTTCTTGGGGTATGCCGAGAAGAGTGATGCTCGGAGATTCATCCTTGATATCGAGTCAAACCATATCATCGAATCTCGCGATGCTGAATACTTTGAAGACAAGTTTGCAAAACACAAGAATATTGTTCTCGCAGATCTTTCGGAGAATGATGAGGGTACAAAGCAGACAGAAGTCTTTAATGAACCAGTAGTCCAAGATGAAGCTGTCGTCAAGGAGACACCAGCTGAACCAGAACTCGCTGAGCCGTCAACTAAGCGAACGAGGAGGCCGAAAGACTTCGGAGATGACTTCGTCACCTATCATGTGGAAGCAGATCCGCTTACCTATGATGAGGCGATGAAGACCAGAGATGCTGTATTCTGGAAGGAGGTGATAGACAACGAGATTGACTCAATCACCTCCAACAACACATGGGTATTGGTTGACCTGCCAGAAGGAGCAAGACCCATCGGATGCAAATGGATCTTCAAGAAGAAGATGAAAGCAGATGGAACCATTGACAAGTTCAAGGCCAGGCTAGTGGCCAAGGGGTTTGCTCAGAAGCAGGGGATCGACTACTTTAACACTTATGCTCTAGTAGCTCGGATGACAACCATCAGATTGTTAATAGCTCTAGCAGCAATACACCAGCTGATGATACATCAGATGGATGTGAAAACGGCATTCCTTAATGGCGAGCTGATCGAAGAGATCTATATGAAACAACCAAAAGGTTTTGTCGTTAGAGGTCTGGAAGACAAAGTCTGCAAGTTGATGAAGTCTCTGTATGGTTTGAAACAAGCTCCCAAAATGTGACATAAGAAGTTTGACAAGGTGATAAGGTCAAATGGCTACAGGGTCAGTGAAACAGACAAGTGTGTCTATACGAAGTTTGCTGACGGAAGAGGAGTAATCGTATGTCTTTACGTGGACGACATGCTAATCCTAGGTACGAATTTAAGCCGCGTCACAGAGACAAAGAAATTCCTCTCGACCAAGTTCAGTATGAAGGACTTGGGGGATGCCGACGTAATCTTGGGGCTCAAGATCATCCGGACAGGCACTGGAATAGCGCTGTCACAATCTCATTATATTGAGAAGATGCTCACTCGCTACGGGTATCAAGATCTTCCTTTTATTGATACACCGTACCGGAGTGATCAGAAGCTGGAGCTAAATTCGAGGAAAAGCGTCAGGCAGTTGGAGTACGCTAGCGTCATCGGAAGCTTGATGTACGCTACTACTGCCACAAGGCCTGACATATCTTTTGCAATGGGAATGCTGAGTCGGTTCAATAGCAATCCAGACGTTGAGCACTGGAAAGCTGTGAAGCGTGTTATGAGATATCTCAAGAAAACTCAGACATATGCACTTTTCTACAGCAGAGATCCGTCAGTAGTGGAAGGCTTCAGTGATGCTAGCTGGTGTTCAGATATGGAGAGCGAGTATTCTACAAGTGGATTCGTATTCGCCATGGACGGAGCTGCTATATCGTGGAAGTCGAAAAAGCAGACTATGTTATCTCGTTCCTCCATGGAATCTGAATTCTTTGCATTGGATGCTGCTGCAGATGAAGCAGAGTGGCTTCGGGAGCTCATGTATGATCTTCCGGTGGTTGGGGCTCAGATACCGGCAATACCGATATACTGTGACAACCAGGCGGCGCAGCAGCAGTGGCATCAAATGACCTCTTCAACGGAAAGAAGAGGACTGTGCGGTTGAAGCACAGGACAATACATGATCTCATCAACAGGGATGTTATTGCAGTGATTGATGTTCGAAGTCAGGAGAACCTGGCGGATCCGTTCACCAAGGGCCTCAAGCGCCAGCTGGTCGATGACACAGCTTGTAAAATAGGCTTGAAGGCATTCTGATATTGTGTTATTACAATCCTACCATAAAGTTTTATGCTATTAGTTCAAAGAGAAATCTACTAGGCATCTAGCTTTTGGTTCAAGGGAGGACTATTAACCAGAAGAATATCAGGAACTGTGGGTACTTGTCCTCTGTGACATGGAGAGGTTACGGACCTACAACCACTGTTGTCTACTGTTATTTTCTGCAAAAAATGGATCCTGTGGGAAGGTTGGCTTAAATGCCTTAATGAGTTCTCAGGCAGAGTGAATACCTGGAGTGCTATACAGGAAGCATGGTAGCGTAGCACTACAAGGAGTGTAACTCCATGCTACAGTGGGGTGACTCCACCATGAGGTTCCCAGGTAGGGGTAATGCCTCGGCTTTATAAGCCAAGTCACAGCGGAGTAGCACCGCAAATAGGCAGGTAGCCTAATGCTGTATGATAATCGTAATAAAGAGAAGTAGACAGCACTACAAAGAGGACGATGTCCTCATGTTACAGTGGCATGACACCACGAAGAGGTACCAGGTAGGGTAAAGCCTCGGCTTTGCGAGCCATGTCATAGCGGCGTAACACCGCACGGAAGCGCAAGGCTTCATGCTGGGTAGTTTGGCACTACAAAGAGGCCTGTGACCTCATGCTACAGTAGTATGACACTACGATGAGGTATCCAGGTGGGGTAAAGCCTCGGCTTTAAGCTATGTCATAGCGGCGTAGCATCGTAAAGAAGCGCAATGTAATGCCCCGCTCCGCACGGTGCATTATGCTGAGTCGTTGACTCGAAAAGTTGCGTTGACCCGATTAAGTATCGATGCGAATCGATACAAGAGTTACGTTGTCCCAAGCAACGCATCGAACTAAGTCGATGCGAAGAGTTGCCTTGTCCCGAAGAATGCATCGAGTGAATCGATGCGAAGCGCCGTGTTGCCCCAAAGGATGAGTGCGTTGAATCGGCTCGAAGATTCTAAGAAATCGAATCGACCAAGGCGCAAGTCCGAATCGATACAAGTATTGATTTTAGTTGGTTTCGTGTGCAGGTTATACTTTGACGCAAAAATATTAGAGGTCGATCTTCGGCAATATTTAGTAAGGGGTCCGCAGAACCAAATCGACGCCTTGCGATGGGCTGAGACTTGGGCACGCTAAGGCAAATCGGACGTATAATTCAATGAAGCATGAAGCGCTCGAATGGCTAAGTCAGGAGAGTGGCCGTGCAACGAAGTTGAAAAATCGAGCCGCATCGGCTCGGCAAAACGACGAAGGCATATCGAATCAAGGTGGGAGGATTGACTTCTTTTTACTCCTTCATCGATAAGTCAAATATATCATTGTCTGCTAAGTTAACCTATCGACGCCACGGGCGTGGTCCGATCGGAGATAATCATAGTGTGTGTCAAATACTAAGTTAGTACAATTGAAATAAAACGTGCATCAAATGAACGAGTCGCTACGAAACATTGGATATCACTAAGGCGAGCGCCTCGGGCTCAAGCCGCAATAACATGGGATAACTGTACTCGGCGAGTGCCTTAGTGCACGAACCATACCGTGCCTTCGCGCACGAGTTAGAACGGCTAAAACATTGAAAGACAATAGGCGAGCGTCCTAGCGCGCGAGCCACGGACATTGAATGCTAAGTCATAGAACATCGAAAATACGATCGAAACGTGCCTGCATGTACGAGATAATAAAAGATGGCTTCGTTGCGAAGGAATACAGTTGTGGCATAAATGTGGCAGAACTGTCGGATATGACATAATGTCTCGAAAGGTGTTCGGGACCTTCGGGTCGTTCGGTTGGCGAACATTGAGTTGAGGCATAATGCCATTGAACATTGAAACGAAGTACGAAACGTAAGTTAACGAAGGAAATACGATATGGATAATGCGGCATGGTACCCTTCGAAATGTTCGCGGCCTTCGGGCGTTCGTCGAGAACATTCGGGCGTTGTGCCAATTGAAATAGTAATAAGCGAACTTGCTTGGTTGTATGAAAGATAAGATGCGTTGCATGGTCATGGACAGCTTGTGCACAAGCTCGTTTTCCTCGAAACGGTATCCGGGGCATCGGAACCGATTCGTCCTAGGGAAAAAATTTATCGTGCTTCGGCGCTAGGCATGCGGGACCTTCAGTAAGGCTTGCAACCTAGGCTGAAAGGGTAGCGTCGCATGCCGAAGCATGCGGGACCTTCAGTAAGGCTTGCAACCTAGGCTGAAAGGGTAGCGTCGCATGCCAACTTCGATTAAGTCCCTAGTGGTGCGTAGCACCAATGACCGCATATAGATCCTGCCTAGAGATGCACATATAACATGACATGGAAGGAATGGGGCGTATTCACCTTGCGTCAGTACAAGGGACGCAAGGGCGAGTGCGTCGACTTGGTAAGCCACGAATCAAACACGAGAATGCTTGCTTGCCTATTCAATTCGATAACATGCTTGCTATGATAACATACTTTATGCTTTCGAATATGCCATGAAATTGACCCTAAGGAGAATATAGCAAGATCATAAGCTAAGTTGCATGATTCAACATAAATATTACAAATGTCGGTTTGGAAAGATGATCTTTGCTTCAGTACATGCGAGGACGAACGTACTGATCCCCCACCAGCTTCATGCAGGGTGCAGGGAATAGATGGCTCGCAGCGAAGCGTTGCTTGAACGCGTTGAGGCTTGGAAATGCTGAAGCGTATTGAAGCGTGCGATCGCTTGACGCTCGGACTATGCAACTGGATTGATGCGGCCGAGATATAGAAGGCATGATGTATGGAACGGTGAAATCCTTTGTGGGCAAGAGTGAACCTGAGTGTTGTAGCCAATCTGGTATATATTATTAGGCTATCGAAAGCCTTTGTAATCTCAGTTTTGAATATCAATAAAGAGAATTGTTTCGTATACTCTGTTTTTCTATCGTTGTAAATATCGAATCAAAAGATAACCATTTGAGAACTTGTCATCTTGCCTTGCACGAGCGCAACTCCAGGCTCGTGCGGCATCACGCCCCCTGCGAGGACGATGATTCGGGTGATTTCGGGTCGGGGCATGACAAATTGGTATCAGAGCTCTAGGCTTAATTTCCTCTGGACGCTTGCTTCATTTCAATTCTAAAACGTTGCCCACCACCAATCGAAATCACGCTTGACTCTACTCGATGCCGTACTGGATGTTCCATACAATAAGTCTAATACAAACCATGTAATTTTGCCGCGTGTTGTTTGGAAATTACATGGTGTTTGTTGAAAAAGTCGGGAAAGGTTTGTTGCTGCAAGTGCAACAAGTTGCGAGATGTAAATTCAAGAATTTGTTGCCGCGGATGCAACACGTCGTGAATTGTAATTCGAGATATTCGTTGGTTGCAACGAACGATACGAGAAATGTTGGTTACAACGAACGATACGAGAAATATTGGTTGCATCGATACAATGAAATTTGTGGAATGTTGCTGCAGCAATTGCCACGCATTGATTGTAAATGATGCGTTGGAAAGAAAATGAAAGTTAATATCGAATGTGTTGAACGGATTTGAGCATTGACTTTGAATGTCGGAAATGAATCGTTGCACGATGTGTAATGCGTATCGAAAGTAAAATTATTGCACGTGGTGCAACGCATATCAAAGTAATCGCTGCACGAAGTGCGACGGATATTGAGAATGAATTATTGCACAAGTTGCAACGGAAGAAAACAAAGTTATAAATTGAGAAACGAAATCGGTTCGGTTGCGTGCCGAGCTTGTGTTGGCAAATGAATGCATTGGCCGAGTTGTATCGGATTTGAATTAATCAAAGTTACGGTTGTGATCAAGCACGATCACTGCAGAAATTGTGTGTCAAAATAAAATGTTGGTTCATACGGAGTACGTTGCGACGAAAGTTACTTGATTTCTGGGTGGTATATGGCATACCACCGATGCGATGAATTGCTCGATTTCGAGTGGTATATGGTATACCACTTGTGCGATGAATTGCATCGACGTGTTGTGAGAATTGCGAAAGGTTTGTTCGCAACGGACGGAGTGGCATCGAGACTCGATTGAGAAATTGTATGACGACATGTTGATGCAAGTGTTCTTCGATGATCGGTTAGAACGGTAAGGCGGAACTTGTATCATTGAACGATTTCGTCAATTGAAAATTTATGTGTCAGTCGAATGACGGGAACTAGCGAAATGATTATGCCTTGAGGCAACAATCGGATCGACGGGATAGGAAATTCGAAATGTTGAAATCGAACCGCACGACTTGCGAGCTCGATGAAAATGTTGGGCGAGGCAAATCGAATCGCATGACTTGCGATCTCGATAGGAATGTTCGGCTAGGCGAATCGAATCGCATGAATTGCGATTTTGATAGAAAGGCGATGCGAATTGTAATCGAATCGCACGATATGCGACTTCGGTAAAGAGTTGGTTGACGGGAGTAATTGTGCCTAAGAAATAGTTGGTTACGTTACGGCGAAACTCATTTGAGTACGACTGAAAACACGCGAAACTTAGAGGGCGAGATCGTATGACTTGAGGGTTCGATGTTGGATAATCGGTAACTCAGTTACGCGATCGAAGTATAGCGGAATACAACAAATCAGAGAACGAGTCGATGCGTACGGAAAAGTTCGTTGCGAACTTGGATGTTTGCGATGCGAGTTAAGTTGACGTTGAAACGGATTCAAAGTTGACCCTTACGTTATCGAAATAGATACGGCGTATCGAGATTGATACGTAAGGAAACGTAAACGATATGAGAATACAAAATAGAGTGTGCCTCGCGCTATGAAATTCTATAAGTAACGATACGAGAATGAACGAACGAACTTGGTTGATCGTAAATTTTGTGATTGATCAGGGCGAGACTATAAGTCATCGACGATTGCTCGATGCGTATAGCATCTCGTGTGTCGACCGCGAAATAAGATAGACTCGAACTCAATACGAGTAGACGCGTCGTGAATAGCAGAATCATCGACGGAGTGCATGACCTTACTCGGAGGATAGTTGCGCTAAGATTGCGCCGATAGAAATGGTTTTGTTCAGAAATTTGGATAGTCGCATAGAATCATCGGAACGTGATTTGGCTCCGAAATAAGATATAGCATGGTTCGTAGTAAACTGTCCTTCGGTGATGATCCACAGTTATCGAGCGTAGCTTCGGGGCAGTTGACCCTAGAAGACTTGACCGCCAAATCAAATTGAATGCTGCAGACTGTAAGATGACCCATGCGATATCGCATATGGGATTGCATCGATAACAAATTAACGCGATGTATGTTGACGATAAGTCTAGGCAATCGAGAATTGTTGGAACAACTTTCGATTGAGAATGATATAGATAGATTTTGAGTATCGTCGGATGGATACTTGAATGGTTATGTTGGTTGACGATCGAACGAGAAATTCGCTAACGAACTTGGTGATGCGAGTAGACGATTGCGAGAAACGTGCTATGCACGAGAGGGAACGATAAAGGAATGATCTACGAGGCATGTCATTAGATTCGGATTCACCTTGCAATTGAGCTTGCATGAATCGAAATTATGTTCGATGTTGCGAGACGGATAATTTGGGAATTTGGCTAGTGAATTCCTACTCGTTAGGAATCGAACGTAAGACGCATCGTAAAGACCTTCGTGTCAAGGCGATCGTTGTCTTGAGTACCATCGCCTTGATGTAAACTTTCGTGTCGGATAGATTGTGGCCTTTGTACAATGTCAATTTAAACTTGCGTAAGGAGAAGTTAAGCACGGTACTAGGTAAGTCACCTAGCGGGTGTAGTCCCAAATGTTGATAAAGAAATCGTATCGAGATAAGTTGCATAGCCAGACTTCGAAAATAGTTGGGTGGCGAATTCGAACGCAAGGCATTGCGGAGACTCGTTGTGGTCGGATGCGCGAGGGCTTGACGCGACGCGTAGAATTGATAGTCCCGATGAAACATACAAAGTGAGAAATGCAATTTTTGAATCGCATCTTGTGCCTTGATTTTGTTGGACGATCACGTATGTATCATATGCATGTGCGCTAGAATTGCGAGAACAAGTAATAGAGCCAAGTCCGATTGGAAATATGAGATGGTAAGTGATTGAGAATGAGAAGTTACATGTTAGCATTGTTCCGATATCTTACAATTGAGCTTGGCTGAAATGCATATATTGGTGGGACGCCTAAAATATGTGTATGATTCCAAACTAAGTTGTACGATCCAAACAATAGTGAGGCGAGATCGTGGAGCGATCTAATGAAACCCTTGGAAATTTAGTATTGGTTTCGGTTCGGGACGAACCTTGTTTTGAGTGGTATATTCTGTAATGCCCCGCTCCGCACGGTGCATTATGCTGAGTCGTTGACTCGAAAAGTTGCGTTGACCCGATTAAGTATCGATGCAAATCGATACGAGAGTTACGTTGTCCCGAGCAACGCATCGAACTAAGTCGATACGAAGAGTTGCCTTGTCCCGAAGAATGTATCGAGTGAATCGATGCGAAGTGCCGCGTTGCCCCAAAGGATGAGTGTGTTGAATCGGCTGGAAGATTCTAAGAAATCGAATCGACCAAGGCGCAAGTCCGAATCGATGCAAGTATTGATTTTAGTTGGTTTCGTGTGCAGGTTATACTTTGACGCAAAATATTAGAGGTCGATCTTCGGCAATATTTAGTAAGGGGTCCGCGGAACCAAATCGACGCCTTGCGACGGGCTGAGACTTGGGCACGCTAAGGCAAATCGGACGTATGATTCAATGAAGCACGAAGCGCTCGAATGGCTAAGTCAGAAGAGTGGCCGTGCAACGAAGTTGGAAAATCGAGCCGTATCGGCTCGACAAAACGACAAAAGCATATCGACTCAAGGTGGGAGGATTGACTTCTTTTTACTCCTTCATCGATAAGTCAAATATATCATTGTATGCTAAGTTAACCTATCGACGCCACGGGCGTGGTCCGATCGGAGATAATCATAGTGTGTGTCAAACACTAAGTTAGTACAATTGAAATAAAATGTGCATCAAATGCACGAGTCGCTACGGAATATTAGATATCGCTAAGGCGAGCGCCTCGAGCGCAAGCCGCAATAACATGGGATAACTGTACTCGGCGAGTGCCTTAGTGCACGAACCATACCGTGCCTTCGCGCACGAGTTGGAACGGCTAGAACGTTGAAAGACAATAGGCGAGCGCCCTAGCGCGCGAGCCACGGACATTGAATGCTAAGTCATAGAACATCGAAAATACGATCGAAACGTGCTGCATGCACGAGATAATAAAAGATGGCTTCGTTGCGAAGGAATACAGTTGTGGCATGAATGTGGCAGAACTATCGGATATGACATAATATCTCGAAAGGTGTTCGGGACCTTCGGGTCGTTCGGTTGGCGAACATTGAGTTGAGGCATAATGCCATTGAACATTGAAACAAAGTACGAAACGTAAGTTAACGAAGGAAATACGAGATGGATAATGCGGCATGGTGCCCTTCGAAATGTTCGCGGCCTTCGGGCGTTCGTCGAGAACATTCGGGCGTTGTGCCAATTGAAATAGTAATAAGCGAACTTGCTTGGTTGTATGAAAGATAAGATGCGTTGCATGGTCATGGACAGCTTGTGCACAAGCTCGTTTTCCTCGAAACGGTATCCGAGGCATCGGAACCGATTCGTCCTAGGGGGAAAATTTTATCGTGCTTCGGCGCGAGGCATGCGGGACCTTCAGTAAGGCTTGCAACCTAGGCTGAAAGGGTAGCGTCGCATGCCGAAGCATGCGGGACCTTCAGTAAGGCTTGCAACCTAGGCTGAAAGGGTAGCGTCGCATGCCAACTTCGATTAAGTCCCTAGTGGTGCGTAGCACCAATTACCGCATATAGATCCTGCCTAGAGATGCACATATAACATGACAGGGAAGGAATGGATCGTATTCACCTTGCGTTAGTGCAAGGGACGCAAGGGCGAGTGCGTCGACTTGGTAAGCCACGAATCAAACACGAGAATGCTTGCTTGCCTATTCAATTCGATAACATGCTTGCTATGATAACATGCTTTACGCTTTCGAATATGCCATGAAATTGACCCTAAGGAGAACATAGCAAGATCATAAGCTAAGTTGCATGATTCAACATAAATATTACAAATGTCGGTTTGAAAAGATGATCTTTACTTCAGTACATGCGAGGACGAACGTACTGATCCCCCACCAGCTTCATGCAGGGTGCAGGGAATGGATGGCTCGCAGCGAAGCGTTGCTTGAACGCGTTGAGGCTTGGAAATGCTGAAGCGTATTGAAGCGTGCGATCGCTTGACGCTCGGACTATGCAACTGGATTGATGCGGTCGAGATATAGAAGGCATGATGTATGGAACGGTGAAATCCTTTGTGGGCAAGAGAGAACCTGAGTGTTGTAGCCAATCTGGTTATATTGTTAGGCTATCGAAAGCCTTTGTAATCTCAGTTTCGAATATCAATAAAGAGAATTATTTCGTATACTCTGTTTTCCTATCGTTGTAAATATCGAATCAAAAGATAACCATTTGAGAACTTGTCATCTTACCTTGCACGAGCGCAACTCCAGGCTCGTGTGGCATCACGCCTCCTGCGAGGACGATGATTCGGGTGATTCCGGGTCGGGGCGTGACACGCAATGCTTCATGCCATGACTCTTTATAAAGAACTCACCTATAGTGTATGGACAGAGATATCAGGCCGTCTCTTGAGGGTAAACTTGTAGACGCCCAAAAATTATACACTGAAACCAGGCTGGCACAAGGCCTTCAATGTGCAGCCAGAAGCACAGTTGATGTCATTATGTGAGTAGGAAGAATTGCAGTTATGGTACAGAATTCAAGGCTTAGTCCATTCTTGTATCATGCTGTTATTTAACCTATGCGGAAAGATTCAAGTCGTAGCGACATCTCTCCTAATGCATGATGGACAGTAACTGTGGGGAACGCTCAACCCATATATTGATATATGTGGGAGATTGTTGGTGTTTTTTTGCCTTTGGACTAGAAAAGATAGTCCCACATCGGCTACACCAAATGGTGAGTATCTCAATATAATGCATTGCTTGCGTTGAGGTGTGCACATGAGGTGTAGTGGGGCACAAGTTTGTGCCATGTGAAAGTATTTTCCTAGAAGAAAAAAGGATTAAATCCAACAAGGATGCAAGTTAATTTTTGTTGTGCGGACTCGGACTCGGACACGGACTCCAGGATCTCTCGTGCATGCACGGGAGTGTTCGGGGGGTAGACGTGGACTGGCACACTTCTATCTGATTGTGGGATGATCTAAAATATCAAACTCTATTTTTGAGTATTGGTATTTTAGTCCCACATCGGATAGGAGAAGAGGTGAAGTCTCAACTCCACTCTATAAATAGAGCCCCTTGGCCTCCTTTGAAAAATGCACCAAGAAGAGAGTTGAGGGAGTCTGTTAAGTCCAGGAAGCCCGTTCAAGTCTCAAATATTGACTTACGAGCGTTCCAGAAGTTCTTCGTGAACTTGTTGGTTCCTGGAAACTGTTCGTGCTCGTGTGGGACGAATAAAGCTTTGAGCAACGGTGGTTCATTCACCCCAGCATCTCATTCTCGCCTGTCATCGCTGCTGTTGCCTTTTACAGTAACTTCTTTTTAGAAGCTCTACTGCCGATAGTTGCTTGCACAAAGTCTCTTTAGATTTTTTGTGTATTACGTAGAATCTTTTTAGATCCTCGTAATTCAGAATCCTCCAGGATCTCTGTTGCACATCTTCTTTAAGGTGCTGCATTTGAAACGTTGTGTGTACAATTGTTTCAATTTCAGAATTTTTCATCGAAAATTGTGCCTCGACACTAACAACTATTACTTGGAACTTTTTAACTTATTTGTAAATGGACGATAGAAGTTTGAGGAGTTTTGTGGATTAAGGGTTCTAGAAAGCTCAGCTTCTTGTGGAGGATGAACTTGTGGTTTTGCTCGTAGGCTCACTTTTTCGGGACAGTCATAACGAATATATATTTGAGGCATCGTCTTCTTCGTTTAAGGAGATTATGATAGGGTTAGCGAGTGATTTTAATTGTAATATGTCTTCTTTCTTTTTCTTGGAATTTGTGAGGGGTTGAACTTGGGGACGAAGAGTACATAGATTGAGATTTGTCTAGCTGATATAGTTATGGAACTTATACACGATGTCTTGGTGCTTGTCCTCTATAACATTAGAAAAAGTCATATTATTTTTTAACACTTCAAATCACATTCGTTTTGGCTTACTAATAATTCTAGTAGCTCCATTAGCTGCTATATTATCGTTACTCCTTACAAAAACATCTATTAATATGTGTTGCATATGTCTATCATATACTATAATGTAATAGGTACTCATCTAATTTAACAGCTACACTAATTTTATGAACATTCATATATTATTTTCTAATTGTCCAACACTAAGATTTGTGAAGCATGGTTGGTATGAGAGATGCAATATTAATATAGAAAATAAGATTCCTTATCATATATATAAATGTATTATATACCGATCATGTTCATGTTAAACACGCTTATAAATTGTGCAAAGCATCATCTGGCCATGGATCATCCTATCCGGCTCTTATTCTCAAGTTATTGGTGTAAGCTTCAAGAAAATAACTAATATGGACGTTGACCAATATAGTTTCCCGGGGGGCTATAGCTGCAAATAATGAAGATGGCACCGCTGTTGCAAGACCCGTGCGCGTCCGATGTTCACGGAATTCGCCCACACCACCTGCGTGTAGTGGCCGCATACGTGGCCCGATGCGCAGGTGTTGCTGCCGTAGTTGTAGTACTGCTTCTCCGCCACCCAGGAGTTCACCGCGGACGTCGCATTGTACGCAGGGGCGGATTTACTGGTGGGCTGGGGTGGGCTCCAGCCCACCCATCCCAAAAAAAAAAAAATTTTGTATATGTAAATGTAATGCAGCCCGCGACTAAGCCCAGCCCACCCAGCAAGTCAGCAACCCGTTAACCTTTTTACAATCCAACCCGGGAAACCATATAACCCAAAAATTTATTAGGGTTCTCACAGCCGACCAAAAAGTTCTCACAGATCTCACGCCGCTCTCTGTGCGGCGCCGCGCGCGCGCAGACGGATGGGACTCACCGGCGCCCCTCCCGTCAGCGTCACCGGTCTCGTCGCCGCAGTCCCCACCCGCACCCGCACAGCTAGGTCTAGGGCCGCGCGAGCGAGTCCCATCGGTCTCCGATGAAGGTCTGCTGCCTCTCTAAACTCTGAAGTTAAAACCCCTATCTAAGGATGTTAAAATCCCTATATTAGAAATTGAATTTAATCTAAACTCCGATGAAGTCCCATCGGCCGCGAGCGAGTCCCATCTTGGCCGAGTGGCGACTGGCGAGTGCTGTTGGTTAATTTGAGGGACTCAGGGTCACTGGGTCATGGAGGCAGCACACCAGCCGCGCCGGCGCCGCACAGGTTAATTTGATTCCTGTTAATTGCTTAATGTTGAATGTTAATTTGATTCCTGGATTTGATTCCTGTTAATTTGCTTAATGTTAATTGGTGAAATGATTAATGTATATGAAAGTTGAATGTTAATTTGTTTCCTGGATTTGATTCCTGTTAATTGATTAATGTTAATTTGCTTAATGTTAATTGGTGAAATGATTAGTGAAATGAAAGTTGAATGTTAATTTGATTCCTGTTAATTGCTTAATTTAATTTGCTTAGGCTGTGTTTGATTAGGTTGTCTTAAGCAACATGTTCATTTATGAAATTCAGACATTTGGAGATGGCATTATAAGAATATTTTATGTGTAAATTTTTTTGTGTATTTTAACTTCAGCCCGGGGTAAACTTAAATTCTGGCTCCGCCCTTGATTGTACGCCATGCCGTAGCCCCAGAAGAGGTTCTCCCCGTAGGGCCCCCGGAGTGGACCAGCTGGCAGTCGGCCACCCGCTGGTTGGCATAGTTCTGCGCGTACGCCTCCAAGGTCGTGTTCCACGACACCGGGCCGACCACGACGGTGGTGCGTGCCGAGTTGTGGACGTTCACGTAGTCCACCGGGAGTTCTGGGCGTAGATTAGGGTTAGGGTTGCAAGGAAGAGGAGGAGGGTTGAAGCTAGGTTGAATGACACCATGTTATTGTTGTTGTTGCTAATCACAGGAAATTTAATTAGTCTCTTTTGTGGAAGAGAAGGCTTGTTATTGGAGTACTATTTGTAGGTGATAATGAAGCATTAGGGAGTCTTCTCCTCATTTGCTCACCTGTTGCTTATCGCTGTCGAAAGTGGCTTTCTATAATCTGAAGGGTTCGACTGAAACCTGGAGTTGAGGGAACGGAATGGCCCTGAATTAGTACGTACTCATTCTCACCACTGCATTTTTTTTTTCCACACAAATGTCGATACCAATTGATCAAACTTTACACCTGCGAGTACTTCAGTATCGATATGTTGCTAAAGTGCTAGTCAATTAATTGTGCAGATTGTTGTTAAGTATATTATTCGAGTACACAAGTCTCTTTTCTTGAACTAGAATTGTGCAAAATGTTGATGTTTTAATATAGTTAGTGGAGGATGAATACAAGATTAGTAAGCAACATGCATGGTCAATAATATAAGGATCGTATTTTCCTTTACGTGCTTGTGCGTGGTAATAGCTTGACGGTCTATGCTTCAAATATCAACTTTAAGAAACCATTGACATCCAGTGCATCAGAAACCATAATACTGTTAGGCCTCGTTTGGTTCACGGAAGAAAAATTGATTTTCTTGTATTTTTCATGGGAATGAAAAACTAAAATTCATATCATATTTCTTTTCCGTTGTTTGGTAAAACAAAGAAACCACCTAGGAAAGACCATTTGATTTTCTTTCCAGTGTTTGGTTGGTGCAGAAAAGGTAAGCAAAAACACATCAATGTTCCAATAATATTCTAATCTTTTAAAATAAAAATGACATTATGAAAATCCAAATTGAGCCAACATATGAGGCGTTAATAGTAAAATAAGCAATAACACATGGTTAGTTTTGTCATATTTGTTTGTAATAAATGTTGGGAAATGAGGAGGGAAAATCAATCCTATGGGTCATGAGTGGAACCATATTCCCTCCAATTTTTCTCTTGTCAGAAAATTGATTCCCAAGTTTGTGGCTACCAAACAAAGGAAAGGAACCACTTTCCTTTCCTGGTTCTTTAAATCCGTGAGCCAAACGAGGCCTTTGGGTGTGTTTGATAACCGGTATTAGCTAGAGCTTGAAAGTGCAAATCTTTTGGATTTGGGCCAAAGGATTTGAAATTCCGTTGCTTGGTTGTGGAGTAAAATCGACCGAATTTGGAAAAATGAAAGGAACTGCAGGTCCTGTCCCCTTATAAGTTCCTCCAATAATCACATTTCCTATTTCTCTGTATAGAATAGGATGTGGGCTATTTTGTACTTTTTTTAGTAAATTAATTATTTACTATTAGATGATTATACTAAACTTATTACTTAATAACTGTTAGTAATTAAAAAAACTGTTATTAGACTAAAAAATAACTAATTAAAAAATAATGAATATTTTTATTCTTAATTATTGTTAGCTGTTAGTAAATACTTTTTTTTATTCTTAATTTTTACTTAATTTTGACTTATGTAGCATGGCCAGGACTACATATTTGTTCTTTTTTTATACGTGTTCGACACGACAAATTTTTGGTGTCCGTATTATCTAGATTTGGAGTTAATATATTTGAATGACCTAATTATTAGTAAATGATAGTTATTATTATATAATTAGAATAATTCATTATTATTTTAATTTATTTAACTAATTATTTAAATTATTAAATTGTTATATATGTTGATTATAATTTACTAATTATAATATACTCTTCCACTTTCCACTTCTCACTTTCTTATCTCAACCAGACACATTTATGTACTATCCCATTTTTCATTTCTCACTTTCCTATCTCAATCAAACACATTTTGTCCCCTACTATAGGACAAGAAAGTTGATGGATTCATACATAAAATTCATCAGAAATTTTCATCCTACGGGATTAATTTAATCCTTTATTACTGAAAGTAGGATACAATGGGGAGGGATTCCCGCCCAAATGCTTCCAAATATTCATTTATTATTATATAATCTAAATATATTCATCTATATTATTTAAATTGAATTTAAGAGTTGGTTACGGATGATGAGAAGAGTAGGTTACGGATGATTAGAAGGATGTTGGTTTTAGATTTTTTTTTTAAATCTTCTTTTTTTTGTTAATTAAATTGGTTGAGATGATTAGAAGGAAGTTAGTTTTAGATTATTTTACATCTTTCGTTTTTTTGTTAATTAAATTGGTTGAGTATTTATTAACTATTTGGACGGATAAGATGAGAGTTGATTTAAGGTTTTATTTATCTCCCATAATCCAAGGATGATGAGAAGAGTGGGTTACGGATGATTAGAAAGAAGTTAGTTTTCGATTCTTTTTGTTAATTAAATTGGTTGAGTATTTACAAACTGTTTGGACGGATAAGATGGGAGTTAATTTAAGGTTTTTTTATCTCCCATAACCCAGAAATGATGAGAATAGTGGGTTACGGATGATCAGAAGGAAGTTAGTTTTAGGAAAAAAAAAATCTTCTGGATTTTTTTTTTGTTAATTAAATTGGTTGAGTATTTACAAACTGTTTGGACATGGAAGTTGATTTAAGGTTTTATTTCTCTCTTATAACTCATGGATGATGAGGAGAGTGGGTTACGGATGATTAGAAGGAAGTTGGTTTAGGATTTTTTAAAATCTTTGGTTTTTTTAAATTAAATTGGTTGAGTATTTAATAACTGTTTCTCTATTCTATTTCAATTGTTACTCCCAATCCAAAAACCTAGAGAGAGAGAGAGAGAGAGAGAGTGAAGAGCAGTGTCGAGGAGGGGGAGTTTGACTTCATCGCCATCGCCAACTTTTCTTCGGTCGAGGTATCGATATTCTCCCTCCTCTCGCGATTTCGATTCTTATGGTTAGGATTTTGTGGTCTTTCATTTTGGAATGAATATATGGATTTTAGAGTAGAGTAGGAAACCCATATCTTATAGAATCATACCTATGAACTTTACCAATCTTCTGTACATTCATCCTTCATTTTCATTATGGATTCACTACCTACATAGGTAGTGATAACAAACCGAATTTCTTGATTTCTTTTTTCCTTTTTACTGACATGAACTATATAGAGAGGAAATGACCTTTAAGATCTGAATGTAAGAAGGATTCATAGAACCAATGCAACTCCAAACATTTGGTAACACTTAAGCAAATGCTTGCTCGAGCATTATCAATCAATTACCGGAATGTTTTTCGCTTATATGTATTCTTCATACGATAAAAAAAATTTGTTTGACATCCTGAATCCAGCCTAATCTAATTTTAATTTCTTTGAGTTCATATCCATGTACTTAAATTTGTTTGACATCCTAACTATTACATTATACTTGATTGCACATATAAATTATCAATTGTGTATCAGATAGTTTTTACTCATTTTCTATCTTTGTCTCAATTTATCTTTTGTAGCATTCGGATTTATCTACTGCCAGACAATTCTCCTCTTAAATTTTAAATATACTAGCATAGATCCAACCCAAAATTTGTTTTATAATTTGAATATTAAATGATTTCTAATTTGAAATATATCTAATTTGATAAGAGAATAAAATTAATTGTATGATTTGGTTTATGGATTAGATTTTACATCGATGTCGCTGTTAACGTAATAAGTAAATTTGGTTACATGTGTATGATTTCGTTTCTATCTCCCTACATTTATTTGTTTTATAAGTAAATTTGGTTGAGTGGTTTAGAATATTATATGATATAAGCTTCAAATTGTTCTGAATCTTTCATTTTTCAATTACATGTGTATGGTGTGGTTGAGAAGTACTCTCTGCATCCGGGTAAAATAAGTCAACCAACTACAAAAATATGTCCATTTGCAGTTATGTGGCGTTTAGTGGGTTTTTGATCTCTGATTAAGCTGATATAGAGGGGTTATGCTATCCAAAGTTCCGACTCTTAGATCATAGCAAATATCACTAATCTCAAAGCTAACACTATGATAATATCATAATGGACAGTTGTTACATCAAAAAACAACTACAGAGTTTTAAATGAATTCAAAATGTCTTTATATCATAAGGGAAAATATTTAGGAGTCAATGTATTGTGTGTTGTCACAAAGTTGATTTTTTGTTGTTTGAGTTTTTTTTTAAGTTTTTGTTTGTAAATTTTTAAGTTCTTATTTTGTTTTCAGAGTTTTTTTTTATTTTGGTATATAAAAAAAATTATATCGTGTCGTGTCAGACACTGACACAATATAGACTCCAAATTATACCACGGCACTCGGAATAGAATTTAATTGTGTGATTTCTAATTTGAAATATATCTAATTTGATAAGCGAATAAAATTTAATTGTATGATATGGTTATGGATTAGATTGTACATCGATGCCGCTGGAAACGTAAAAATTATTTCTGATGTCATATGAAGAGACAAGAAATAAGTTTATGTGAAGCTTTGTGGCTTCATCAATACAAATATAAGTTTTTTAAATGACTTATTTAGAGAACATCATGCAGTTCAAAAGTTTATTAAATGTTATGGAGTTATGATTTTTTTTTTGGGGGAAATTTTTAGGATCCAACGTTTTTGTGTGTTGTCACAAAGTTGATTTTTTGTTGTTTTGAGTTTTTTATTTAGGTTTTTGTTTGTAAAATTTTAAGTTCTTATTTTGTTTCCTTACTTTTTTTATTTTGGTAATAAAAAAAAATCACGTCATGTCGTGTCAAACACTTACACGATATAGACTCCAAATTATACCACGGCACTCGGAATAGAATTTAATTGTATGATTTGGTTTATGGATTATATTTACATCGATGTCGCTGTAAACGTAATAAACTTATTTCTCATGTCATATGTAGAGACAAGAAGCTTAATTGAAGTTTTGTGGCATAATGAATACAAATATAAGTTTTTAAATCGACTTATTTAGAGAACGTCATGCAGTTCAAAAGTTTCCTAAATGCTATGGGTTTTTTATTTTTATTTTTTTGGAGAAATTTTTAAGATACAATGTTTTGTGTATTGTCACAAAGTTGATTTTTTTTGTTTGAGTTTTTTTTAAAGTTTATGTTTGTAAATTTTTAATTTTTAATTTTGTTTTTAGAGTTCTTTTTTTGTTTATTTTGGTAAAAGAAATTCACATCGTGTCGTTTCAGATACTAACACGATATAGACTCCAAATTATACTAAGACACTCGGAATAGATTTTGGAAAAAGATGCAGTTAACACAAACACAATATGAAAATCTACAAATTTTTTATACTCTTTAAATCTTGCGATATTGCTGCCAACAATTTTTTGAAAAAAAAAACTTGCGATATTTTTCGTAACCAAACTAAGAACATATTACATTGAAAAGTGGGTTACGGATGATGAGAATGAAGTTGGTTTTAGATTTTTTTTAAATCTTTCATTTTTTGGGTTAATTAAATTGGTTGAGTATTTATTAACTGTTTGGACGACAAAGATGGAAGTTTATTTAAGGTTTATTTACCTCCCATAAGTAATTTTTTTAAAATTTCATTGTTTTTTCACAGATTTCTTTTTTTCCATATTTTTATTATCCTTTTTAAAGAAAATTGTTTCCATTTTATTTTGGGAATGTTTATAGTTGACCAAAAATGGGAATATAATTTTTAATAAAAATTTGTTACCTGGTATTTGAAATATCGAAAATATAGAATTAGACCTATTCCATATACCAAACATCTCCTTCAATTTTGCTAAGGGTATGTTGGAAATTTGTGTAAAAAATATATTTTCTTCAAGCAAAAGGGAAATTTGTCTAGTTTTTTTTTCATATCGTTTTATTTTTATTTTTCTAAGAATGATTTATTATTGTTTTTTCGCAGATTTTATTTTTTTGCAGTTTTTTATCCTTTTTAAATAAAATTGTTTCCATTTTTTTTGGGATTATTTATATGTTGACCAAAAATGGGATAAATATAAATTAGACCTATTACGTATACCAAACGTCTTCTTAAGTTTTGCTGAGGGTATGTTGAATATTTGCTTAAAAAATATATTTTCTTCAGACCAAAGGGGGCTAGCGGCTCTAAAAGAATGATGAACAGATTTTTTTTTTAATCATGTAGGGCAGATACATATGGAGAATAGTGGGGACTTGCAAGATTTTTGGAAAGAAATTGTTTAATGAAATTTTCAATATATTTTCTTGAATATGACTATTTGATTAGCATTTTTGAGTTTTTTTAGGCTTTTGATTTTGTGATCAAAATTGTCATTTTAATTTTTTTATTATATTTATTTAGATTTACAAAGAAGTTATTCTAGAATGTAGTTATATTTACACTAATATTTTTACAAAATTGTCATTGGCTGATGACGAGGGTGAAGACACTAATGAAACTACAAATGTAGTTTACAAAAATATACATACATATATAAATACATGTTATTTTTGAATTAACTTTATCATTATCATGTTTTATTATATGCATTACTTTAAAAAATATAACATACATATAAATACATATATGTGAATGCATTACTAACTACTAATTATTTAGATTTTATGCGTCCTACCAAAACATTAATATTTAGTCCCCCAAAAATGACACTTTATCTGTCCCGTGCGTCGCACGGGTACACGCACTAGTAGTATTTGTGGGAGAGGGGAGAAGTTTCGCAAAATTACAGAAAACGGGACATCGCGCCAACCAACATGGCAGTGGTGGCGACGTGGTGGCTGGAGAGGGAGGGACCGCCAAGTAGGATGGCGGTGTGTGGGGGGGGGGGGGGGGCCACCCTAATTGGCGCGATTGGAGGGGGTGGGGCCTTCTCGGGAGGAGAGAAGGGAGAGTAGAAGAGAGAGTAGGAGAGAGAGAAGAGGGAGAGTAGGGAGAGAGTAGGAGAGAGAGAAGTGAGAGAGAAGGGAGGCCGCCAAGTAGGGTGGCGGTTGGGGGGGGCGCCACCCCACTTGGCGCGCTGTGGGGGGTTTGGGGCTGACACACTGGGGGTGGGAGCCACTTGCCGCTTGGACAAGGAAAAGGGGGGGGAGGCCGCCAAGTAGGGTGGGGGGGGGGGGGGGGGCGCCACCCACTTGGCGGGGTGTTGTGTACAGAGTGAGAGGAGGAGAGGGGGGGGGTTTGAATTTCCGGAGAGAGTGGGGGGGGGGGGGGTAGGAGGAGAGTTAATAGCTGGTGGTGGATACCGAGGAAGAGAGTGAAATAGGGAGAGGTGGGAGACCGAGTTTTGTATGATACTTTGAAAATGTGTTGGGAGACCGTGTTGCTCGTAGACTGTGCACATTTTTGAAGACTGTTCCATCTCCATAATAAAATGCAAGTTTCTTCTTCTCACTTCACTCCAGCAAGTACATCCGAGAGTTTCTTCCCTCCCAAATATTTCTCCTCCTCCTCTGTGTAACCAACCTTCTCTTTGCAAGCAGAACCTCATTTTCTTTGTGTAAGCAAACAGCTTCTCTCTTAGTTCTTGTTAATATTTTGTAACAAATATGTTTGATATATTTTTAGATTTTTTATTATTTTTTCAGATGGCTAATCAAAACGACGGACGCATCCCGGGTGGACCAACGACTGACAAAATCAGACAGGAACGGGTAAATCACATATCTACACAGATATTTGATGGAAAGATAAATATTTAATTAAAAGATATATTTGAAAATGTTTGACTTACTAGTAAGTAATATTTCACATAAACATAGTTGTAACATAATTTAAATATTTTATTTGCAGTTATATGATCATAGTCTTAAATTACGAACGCGAGAACATGGAAATTGGCGGACTGAGAGAAACTATAGCATATGGGAGTTAAACAGCGCACAGAAGGCTTTGGTGCGCTCATTTGGGTTCCATTATTTAGATGAGATTAATTTTTAACACATGATGTGCTTCTAATTTTAAGTCTTGTTGAGCGATGGTGGCCCTGAACGAAACACTTTCAACTACCTGTTGGCGAGATGACTATCACGTTATGGGATGTGGCAAATATATTAGGGTTACCTTTTACATGTGATCCTAATATTTTGATCCGCAACAGACTCCAGCTAGTCTAATCCGACGTTATTTAGGTATTATGCCTCCATCTGATATGGGAAATGCCAGTTATGTGAAGATAACATGGTTGCGTGGCAACTTTATGGATCTAGATCGCATAATTGACGGCGAGGTAGATGTAGATGAATTGTGGGTATGTATTTTAAAGTAAAATTAATTCATGATTTAATTTATTTTAATATTAATATTTATAAAAAATATGATATTTACAGGTGATTAGTTGAACTAGAGCATATTTGTTGTTTATGTGGTGCAGTTCTGTCACGCCCCGCTCCCGCAGGAGCGATCGTCCTCGCTAAGGTGTGATGCCGCACGAGCCTAGATTGCGCTCGTGCAAGGCGGGTTCCATAACGGCCAATTTCAGCGGCTGCGACGGGGTCGTCGCACAGAAGTCCCGAGCAGAGACATTGAATAATTGCAGCAGAATTTAGAACAAAACACAAGTTATTCAAAGAAGCTCTTATTGATATTGAAACAACGATTACATTGGGGGCGCAAGGCCAAGATTATAATCACTCAAGCTCACTCTTCTCACATTACAAGTTCACTCAACTCTCTCTCATCTCTCAATTACAAGTCTTGATCCAGCGGAAGCTTCGGAAGGCGATGTCCATACATTATGTCCTGTATAAGTCTTCAGTCCAGGCGGCCGCACGCTTCGAATCGCCAAGGAACTCCGTGCCTCGACGTATCCAAGCGAACTCTGCGCCACGAGCTTCTACTTGTGCCTGCACATGAACACTGTGTGGGTGTCAGTACTCAACTGTACATGGTGGAGTGAGCTTCTCGCCCACCCATACAAAACCTACACGTTCATTTACTTTGTGCAGCTTAAAACCCTTTCGATTGTCTTTCTAGTCTTGCCTTAGGTTCAGTTTTAGGACCCGCGCCTTGGCGCAACTTGTGTGTCAAAACCATCCCGTGCTTGTAAGGTCAACGTTATCTCATACTATGTCTCTAGACCCTTCTTGTGCCAACAACGTAACCTATCAGGTCGTGCTTGCCTTTCGGCCAAAATCAGAGATGCAACTACGCGGTAGTACCCAATTTCCTTACGACCGTGCTATAATTCCTTTGTGCCGTGCCTCGCTTTGAGGCCGTGCCCAATAACTCACGTAACTTCAGAAAACTGCCCTACGGCCTTCTTGACTTAACTCGCAACAGTTCAAGTCTAACTCATACACTCTATCCAACGACATATCACTCGACGCCACATCCCGTGCCGAAGCACGCCGCCTTCGCTGTTGCCAAATCTTAGGCCCAGACATTGTGTCTTTCTTACTGCATACTGCATACATATTCAACTCAACTCAATCCAAAGGCATACACGCGGTTAGCCGCTATCTGCCGACATCTATATGAACTTGGTCACTGGCTCCCAGAGCCATAGTGGACTCCTCTTTCTTTTATTAGACGGGCGTCCCTTTCGGCGCAAGGTAGCTAGCCCCGCTGCAAGTCCCCGCCTAACCGTGCAAAGCACAGTTTATCTTTTGTTTCCCAATGCCCGCAACGGTCCCGTGGCCTTGGGCTTGCCGTGCGGGGAAACTTTCACCCTGTCGACAAGTTGCATGTTTCCCAATGCCCGCAGCGGTTTCGAGGCCTCGGGTTGCCGTGTAGAGAAACTCACTTTGTCGACAAGTTGTCCAATGACCATGCAAGACGCGATCGACACTTTCTAAATCTGAGTCCGCCACGACGATCTATAGTCGCGAACATTCTTCTTTCTTCTGAGACCGCCTCGACGACCTATAGTCGCGAGCATTCTTCTTTCTTCTGAGACCGCCTCGACGACCTATAGTCGCGAGCATAATCTCTCTCTCTCTTGCCCCTTTCTCCAAACTCAATAAATCAACCGTGGCCCGTGCCTTAAACACTAGGACCGTGCCATCGTGCCTCAATCCGACTTCTGTTCTACGTGACGTTATCGCCCAAGTCATACTTTATATGACGGGCCTTGGGATCGTGGGACTATTTAACCTGTCAACCGCAGAATGAGCGGGACAGCACTTGGAATGACTTAGGTCGACCGATATAACTTTGCCTAACTTACTCAGCCTACAACTTAACGAGCAAAGGCTGCGTCGAGCCTTGCTTCGATGGAACGTGCCGTGCACCGTTCAACTTTGAACGACCAAGTCATTTGGGTACTTGGACTTATGCCGGCAGTCATGCGACGTAACTTAACTCCTGGGGCAAGCCAAGACTATGCCAAGCCCTGGACGATGGGACCGTGCATGCTTTATGAAGCATTATGCGGGCGACGCCTATGACTTAGGCTGCGGTCATGACTTGCCAACTCAACAAACTTCCTTCTCCCAAGCCACGGGACGAAGGACCGAGTGACATTTTCAAAGCACGACGTGTATCAATTCTAAGCCGACCATTGGACGTTTCCATATTCTAACTCAATTCAACTCGACGGGATTACTTCCTTTAGCTATGTGGGTTCGTATCTTTTATCTTCAAGCCTACTTGTGCAAGTTGAAAACACGATTTATTATGTGAAGGTAAAGATGAGGTAAGTTCACCGAAACTACCCCACCTGAGCGATGTCTTCAAACGGCCGTCGCAAGGCCAAGTCCGAACGCCGTCGGCATTTCGATTCCTCCGATTGACTGAGCGGGACACGACACTACAACATACACCACTCAGAACAAGTCTCGTCCTCGTGACTTACTGAGTACTTACTTATTGACTTACCACTTTACTTGCCTTTCTAGAACTCTCGCATACACTATGCCTATGCGTTTCCTCAATCCGAGCCACGCTCGCACTACCCTCAATCTTTTCTTCGAATCTCTATTTCAAAATCCTCAACACTTTTCCATTCCTCAAGTCTCACTTGATTCAACATATCACTTGGTTGGATCGTGCACATATTCTAGGCGTCCCCAAAATACATGCATTTCAGCCAAGCCTTGTGATAGAGAATCCGCCATCGCCACTCGAGTCGGATTCGTGCACGTATTCAAGCGTCCCTGATATACATGCATCTCAACCGAGCTCGCGAGTGGTGCCACCATAACTTCTATCGCTTTGCGCCGGGACGTCCGCCTATTCGCTAGGCTATGTCTTTTGGCTAAAGTCATTCGTCAGTATTGGAATCATAGTTTCCAAACAACAATATCAACACTGACCCCATCCTAAGGTCAAACCAAGTTGATAGTACGGGTTTTTCTACCCAAGCTCGCATCACTCCGATTTCTAAACATCGAGCATCGATTTCCTACGCACATCCCAACATTCGTCGTACGGGGTCCGAGTCATTCGGTAAAGCCATCCTACAACAACTCACGTTCGACCAAATTCTCCGACGTATCAATATCGCTCGTTCAACAAACCATTTCGCATAGTCTATCTCTTCGAACACGTTCGACATAATCTGCCTATCAAATCCTTCCAAGTCAAGCACGTTACTACGTAATTCGCCGCTAAACCATAATCCATATTTTACATTTCCGAAGTCGTCTATTCCAATTCACGAAACCGATCACAAGGTCGTCTAGCTTAACAACGTGTTGCGCCCCGATCTCACGCGAGTCAGATTAACCGCGGTGGGCATGAATCACCATGCACGCTCCCGCGAGATAGTCATTCTCATCGGGACGTAACTCTTGTTTTGTGTCTAGACTAATTCATTCTCGATGCGCGGATTGGACCTACTCAATCCTCAAGTTCATTTCATTCATCGATCACAAGTCAAAACATCCTCGAATCTTCCTTCACATCAAACCGACAAGTCGAGACAATCAAAGTTGCTGCGTCCTGATCTTCCGAGTCCGATTGTTCCCGCGACATGAATCACCATGTCAGCGCTCACGCGGAACGATCGCCTCAAATCCGACGCAACATGTGCGAGGCTTAAGTTGTGCTCGCGCAAGACAAGAATGTCGACGTTGTGGTTATTCGCGTAACCATCAAGACACCATCATTTGCATCTAACATTCATCTCAACCAAAGTCCTAAGTATTGCATCCAACCGAACCATAACACTTGCACGATCGTCCTTCGCCGAGTCAGAGTACCCCCGAGTTATCGCATATCGATCTTTGATACGCCTCAATACCATCGACGATATACGTAACCTGACGATCTTCCTTTGCAACCAATTTCGAGTCGTGCGAATGATGTTATCGTCCAACTGGATAGTCTCCTCGACATTCATAACACCAATTCCGATCATTTTTCCTCGAATCATTTACGATATCAATTTCCTCCAACCAATTTCATGTATTCTTCATCCGTCCATCTTAAGTCATCGACCAACTTATTTTCCTCAATTCGTATCGTTCGACATCCCTGAGCCTATCGCATACACCACTCAGGAATGAAGTCATTCAACCAATCCTCAACTTATTATTTGATTCAAAATCGACTTCTTCGAATCCCGTTCGAACCATTCCTCAAAACCCAAGCACGCTTATCTATATCGTACCGACGATATCGTCGCTCGATAGCACCCCTATCGATACTCATCTTACTTTACTCAATCGAGTTCAACTCATTCTAGCTCGACGCTATTCAATTCCTGCACTCGACTTTTCTAAGGTCGACACAACTTTGGTGTATATGCCCAGTCCGACTTAGCCAATCGTGCTTACGTAAACCATCTTTTTGTTTTCTTATCAAAAACTGTTCACCTATGTTTTGTAAAATAGATAGACTTATTGTATGGACATCCCATGGGTCATTTGAGAGAGCACACCAATGATATCAACTTTGCGGAAGCAACAGAGTTTGCGGAAACAACGAGTTAAAGAATTCAATCGATAGTCCAAGGACGTAAAGCCGTGCTCTGATACCACTATGTCACGCCCCGCTCCCGCAGGAGCGATCGTCCTCGCTAAGGCGTGATGCCGCACGAGCCTAGATTGCGCTCGTGCAAGGCGGGTTCCATAACGGCCAATTTCAGCGGCTGCGACGGGGTCGTCGCACAGAAGTCCGAGCAGAGACATTGAATAATAGCAGCAGAATTTAGAACAAAACACAAGTTATTCAAAGAAGCTCTTTATTGATATTGAAACAACGATTACATTGGGGGCGCAAGGCCAAGATTACAATCACTCAAGCTCACTCTTCTCACATTACAAGTTCACTCAGCTCTCTCTCATCTCTCAATTACAAGTCTTGATCCAGCGGAAGCTTCGGAAGGCGATGTCCATACATTATGTCTTGTATAAGTCTTCAGTCCAGGCGGCCGCACGCTTCGAATCGCCAAGGAACTCCGTGCCTCGACGCATCCAAGCGAACTCTGCGCCACGAGCTTCTACTTGTGCCTGCACATGAACACTGTGTGGGTGTCAGTACTCAACTGTACTGGTGGAGTGAGCTTCTCGCCCACCCATACAAAACCTACACGTTCATTTACTTTGTGCAGCTTAAAACCCTTTCGATTGTCTTTCTAGTCTTGCCTTAGGTACAGTTTTAGGACCCGCGCCTTGGCGCAACTTGTGTGTCAAAACCATCCCGTACTTGTAAGGTCAACGTTATCTCATACTTTGCCTCTAGACCCCTTCTTGTGCCAACAACATAACCTATCAGGTCGTGCTTGCCTTTCGGCCAAAATCAGAGATGCAACTACGCGGTAGTACCCAATTTCCTTACGACCGTGCTATAATTCCTTTGTGCCGTGCCTCGCATTTCGAGGCCGTGCCCAATAACTCACGTAACTTCAA